>JAACJT020023025.1:0-16142 GCA_009936485.2 Gymnarchus niloticus | reverse complement strand
CAAAACCCATGGTGGGTAGGAGTATCCTGAACTAACCAATCAATGCTGGTGCTAAATGAAGCTTCAAAACCCATGGTATGTAGGAGTATCCTGAACTAACCAATCAATGCTGGTGCTAAATGAAGCTTCAAAACCCATGGTGGGTAGGAGTATCCTGAACTAACCAATCAATGCTGGTGCTAAATGAAGCTTCAAAACCCATGGTGGGTAGGAGTATCCTGAACTAACCAATCAATGCTGGTGCTAAATGAGGCTTCAAAACACGTGGGGGGTGGGTGTATCCCAAACTACAAATCAATGCTGGTTATTACTCCCACCCACCATGGGATCTGAAGCCTTATTCGTCCTATCACTACTAAGATCCCTGGCCAAACAAACTCATGTTTACATGCTTCATAATGAAGTAAATTTCATTTAATTAGCTATTTACATTTGAAGCTGAATGCCACAGAGATTAACCACAGGCTTGATCTGTACCATAATCATGCTCAGACTCGCAGAATAATCATTTTTGCATAATATTTACCATTTTGTTATTTTTGTAGGTGTCATGAGTCATAATGTCTGGTCCAGTTTCATTTCGACCCAATTTTTATCGCAATTTATCCCTATGACCCGGACATGATGTCTTTTTGGTGCAATTAAAATACTGTAGTGACTCTTTCAAAGGTGAACATACCAATGTACACCACAATTCCACACTGAAGACAGTGGCATCTAGATTCTGACTGGTCTAAAGAAAGTGAAGTCGAGCGTGAAGAAACTGCAGTAAATATTAACCGTTGAACCCAATTGCCTTTAAACGGCATATGATAGCGGTATTGTCAGGGTGACCAGAGCCTATACCAAACAGCAAAGGACACAAGGCAGCTGTCCACCCTGATGTGATGACAGCACATTATATTGCATAGGTTATATTAGGTCATATTAGAGTCGACAATCAGACCAATAGCATGTCTTCATACTGCAAGAAGAACCCCAAATAACCAATGACCAACATGCAAACTACACAGCGGCACAAAGATTCAAACCCCCCAACCCTGCAGATGTAAGACTTCAACACTACCCACTGAGCCACTCTGTTAATAACTCAATCATGCATTTAATGATTATGCTTATTACATCACCAACAATAATAAAGCTACTTGTTATTAGTACTACACTGCACATATCAGCAGCTGCGTATACATTTTGCATCAAATCGCCCCTGTGGAACTGAGCATAATGTGCTTATCCTTAACATGCCCTTTAAATTTCAGTCTTTATTCAAATGCTTGGCTTCTGCGTTATGGAAAACTCAAAAGTCAGTATAAAAGAAATAATAGTATTGAAACAACAAGTTGTACACATTTTCCTGAACATCCATCCTATAAGCCAGCAACGGGCTGTAAACCCAAACTTCTGAGATGAGGAACCCAACGCTGGACGCCGCTGCCTCACACCGTGCAGGAATTACGAAAGACTTTAGCGAAAGTTACTGACAGGGGGGCGCACTTACTTTCTGCTGACTGCTTACTCTATTTGCTGAATTTGCTTCCTGAATTGAATTGCCAGGGGAACTCATAAAAGAAAATCATATTTTTTTCAGTGACAAAGCTAACTGCGGGGAGAAAAATCAAAACGTTGACAGATAAACAAATCTTACACTGCGTGGTATTTGGAAGTGTCAGCACGGGGCACGAACACAGGGGAGGTGAGAATTTGATGGGAATCAAGCTAAGCTATTCCTTTTCAAAATAAAAGTCTGTGACCTTTCAGCTAAGAACCACCCAACTTTCACCATCCCTTCCATCATAAATGTACCACAGTGCAACTGGTGAAGTGTTCTGCCATACCAGAATTAACAAAAGAAGAAAAAAAAAACTACTAATTTAATTAATCTACTTTTAATTATTTTATAAGCAAATGAAAGACCTAAAAATTATTCACTGCTGCCTCCTACTGCCTCCCCTTTCAAGGAACATGGCACTAGCAGACCTGAACTGTATCCAGACATTTGACATGTGACTGGCATTCCAGGGATTGGTTCGCTCAAATGCCCTGATCCAGTTTGCCATATTCAGCTACATTCCAAACCCTGCCTCTGGCAACTGGATGACATGTAGCTAGCAATGCCCAATCTTGCTTATCTTTCCTTAACAGACATTCATAAAGCAGGTAAGTATGTGCATGTAGAAATTGTTTCATGAAAGAGGCTTGCTGAAAATGGGTAAAAGTTTTCTCATTTGTTTTTTTTTCAGTTTTTCTCCTTGATTGTTTATAAAAATGTGCCATACTAAATGAACATAAAAACGACAGAAAATTGTCAATTTTCCGAAAGCTACTTAAGCTGTTAGCGTAATTGACCCTGATTGAACACTGAATCTATACACGTTCGTCAAAACAGCCAAAAATATTGCAATGTATTTCTATCTGAAGGATTTTTAAAATATGTTTTGCGTAAGGATGCCCTACATTGAAATGATCCACTATTTTAAATACAGTTGCTCTTTCGTCGGTGGATACGACGCCCCCTAGTGGAGATCATTTCAGAAGGAAAAAATTTGACGGCGAGCACACGACCGATCAAGCTGGTCTTTAGCAAAATGGGCGCTGTCAAAAGACCTGAAAAAACAACATAAACATGCTGCTTTAATACGTATATAAAAATATTACCTTTTGGCATAATAAGCGAAAATAGCAGACGGAGCTATATTTTGCAAATATGCAAAAGTTATCCAAATCAAATACGCGCGTCTATAATATTAACAATAAACAATAGTAACTCAACATCAAACACCAGTACTATTTTCTTCTGAACCGGCTTATAAATAATTATAATTGATTTAACTTAGTAATCAATTCTTAGGGTTAATCCAGTATAAATACTGTACAGCACACGTACAGTGGGAGACAGTGTACAGATTATAAGCAAGACACAAGGAATAGTCTTCTTGTAAGCTACATAAGGCGCCCTTGTTTATAAGAAAACGCTAATTAAGCTTCCTGCCCTGACAACCAAGCCTTGCCATTTTTTTTTTTTTTTTTTTGCAAACGTAATAAAATATATTAATATATCTTGCAGCCACACAGGAGCACGCAGCGCGCTGGTTTTATGTAATTATGCACTTGCGCTCTGCATTAATTAAAGATGTAGCGTGTACGAACTGCATTAACTGGGACAACTGAAAACACAAAGCTGATGTTGAATTTTGCTCAAAAACGTTTCAAAACTTTGAGAAATCGTCTAGTACCCACACAAGACGTTGCGGACGCCAAAACAGCCCGATTCCGTAGTAAGTTGAAGGGCCCCACAGTCTAACTGTCTCCAGCTGAAATCTAATAAACGAATCGCCCGTGAATTGTACGCACCTAAGAGAGTGAAATATTACAAAACAACAAACAGCTTGGAAATGAGGTGCCTCTTGAGAAGAATATACCTGGATTTGAAATTCAAAGTGTGATCATTATTGGCAAGATATGGTCAAGGGGAGAATAAAAGATGGCAAATGAACACGTATGATCAGTATAATAACTGACTCTGCGCTCACCTGCTGGCGACCTGTTTCTCTCCTCCATGTTCCTGCATCCACTCGACGCTCTTCAGGCACCTTTCCGTTTATTTCACTGACCTGCTGCTCCAGCCAGGCAGGTTATACCAACACACTGGCCTTTCTCTTCAGCCTCCCTCTATGCACAGCTACTCAATTCATTTATATCCGCCTCAAAGATCAGAAGATATCTGAAGCCTCAGTGAAATGTTGAGATATACTGTGTAGTCACGTGGGGTTTAATATAACTGGTCTGTGTGTCGATTGCCCTCCTTTATTGTGTCGATTGTCTGCTAAATAGTAAATAAATTGTTGCGATAGCGCACGCGGTTGAGTCCCTTCAATGACAGGCGTTCAAAACTGGACTGTTCTGTCCAGACGATTGTCCAGTTGACGATGAGCCTTTGTACTTCTGCTCGATCGGGCTCAGTTTGCGGATACAACGTCCCCGGTGTGACAGAGTCCCTCGCTGTCACTTCAAGCAGGTGACTTGGCCATTCATGGAAAGGTCTCAGGAGTTGCTCATTTCTGTCACAATCTTAAAACCATTTTTGCCTGCAAACTTATCTTGTGCAATGGTCTAGCGCGGTACTTGTTTACTAGGATGAAACTGCCGTCGCAATCTCACGGCTTTGTCAGTGTATTAATCTAATAATAATAATAAAAAAATGCAGTTTACCTCGATTTCGGTCTCTTTTTGTCTGTAACCCGCAGTTCAGTACTTCACTGGGTAGTTCAAATCCATGCGTTTGCAGCGCAAAGAATGGAAGGAATTAGAAAAATATCATTGCAAACCATGAGAGACGTCTGTGCCGAAAAAGTATACCAGTTATATTTAGCAGTACTGTACCTTGTTCATAAAAAAATTATCATGATTAAAATAATTTTCTTTTGGTCGGCTGCATTGTTTCTCCGCTCTGCAGAATAACAACCCCTCTCGACTGTCTCTATCGGGCTTGCCAGTGTTACTAATTCCAGTGTTTGCCCCGATTCGAATTTCATTCACTACAGCATTTCATTCCCATCCCTTCTCATTGTCTCATCGTCTCCACCTCCCGGTGATGGAGGACTCACGTGCACTGGGTCCTAGCGCCTGACCCTCGTAGAGATGCTGCACGATTCTCGCTTGTCTAGAATAATCATGACGACCACCACCAACAGTGCATGTGTAAACAGTTTGTAGTAAAATCGAGCCTCAACATATTGCGCTAATGAGCTACCGTTTTATTCTTGAATGAATCCATCCATCCGTAGACGTACAGTACCCGTCTATCCCCCAGCAAACGGAACGTTCCCACAACTTTCGATAACGTTCTCATTAGGTTCTGTTGCAACGTTATACAACTAACGTTCTTGTAACATTTTAAAAACGTGGTTCGAGAACTTAACCAAAAACAGCGTTGTGGGAACGTTTTTAAAATGAAGTTTTTTTTTTTTTCAAAAACTTTCCTGGAACGTCCAGAAAACAGGACATAAAACTTTCTAACAACCTAAAAACGTTTGAAAAACGTTCTGCTAACCTAAAATTGTTAGCTGGCCCCACGTTTACTAAGCTTGAGGTAGGGATGGCAGTCCATTGCACGCGCACACGCGCAATCACACAATAAGACAATAATTCTTCTAACCAAGTGCTTTGGAGCAAAGGCCGCAGGGTACACTTGGAGAACACGCATTCCTCTTAAACACTTCTCGTAACTTATTTTTTTCAAATATCACAATATGTAACCTAAAGCAATATGGCATGACGATATCCATTTTAAAATAATCTCTTGCATTGATTATCATCAGTGGTAACTGGGAGCTAATGGTGTCCTATGTGCGATGAAATGCCCTGAGGCCATCCCCCAAGTAACTCACTACATGAACAGGTGTAGCCCGGGAAGGTATAGCAGCTCGGAAGACTGGGAAAATTATCCAGCGGTTAGTTTACTTCTAATGTCATGGCTAAATGATTCTCATTCCATGCATTCGATTTCACTATTTAATGACTATTTAATGTCGCCAACCTTTCCGAAGTGGAGAGGAAAACTCAAAGCTGGAAATGTCCCATTAATGTCTCCTATGCTCTGACCCGCCGTGAATCATGCCAGAGGTCAAGAGCTGTCCATTTCCATGCAGGAGCTCAGTCGCGGGCCGAACGAGGATGGACACACTGCTGTCATTCTGAAAAATACCGCAGTTTCTGTGGTAAATGTGTGTCATTTTATCTGTCTCAGCTCCTAAACAACTATGGTTTTCAATTACCAGTTTTCCTGTACAGAAACATTTCTACTTTTCTTCTATAGCTGCAGGCTTTCATAGAGATACAATCACAGGTTGTCTCAGGGGAGACCAGGAAGAGTCAGTCATAAAGTGTTTGAATCACCTTGGGTCAGGATGGGAAGATACGTTGCGTAAATGACTATTTGTTTTAAATAAAAATATTAAAACTAAACGTTTTTCTGAAAATTTTGGGAACATTTTATATTTTCAGTATTCATTGAAATAAGGTATAAAATCAGAACTGGACGTTATTACGACGAACACCAGACTAACAGACACATGTCAAGTACTGGGCTGATTGCTCAGCTTTTTGACATTCTGGGGTATATAAAGCATTGGGGCAGCATGAAGTACAATTTTCGACCCTTATGTAATGCACATTTGTTGTAGGGAGGCCTTCATTTGGAGTTAGTTTCAAAAGATCGGCTTGATTTTGCATAAAATCAGTCATACTGCATATCACTTGATAGCATTTTAACCCCACCATTCAAGGGGACACTGGATTTCACAAACTCGTGAAAAAAACGGTTAACATGTACTTCTTCTCCATGGAGATTTTCCAGTCTAATACAGCTTATTTTGTGCTAGTAAATCTCTATATGCCTTGTATCCTTGTACTGCATATGTGGCTGAAAGATGAGAGGATATTTCTGTATAGAATATGTATCAAAGTGTTTAATTGAAACTCTAATTTGAAGGTGTGTACCACTGAATCCTGACAATTCACCTTCCATATCTGTTCACCAATAGCACGGTTGCTTTTGGCAGGATGCTAGTTCATCACAGGGCACCTCCTGGCACACTCTGGGAAAATCAGATACAGTATGTCAAAAGCGCATGACTTTGGATGGTGCGCAACTGGAGTAAACATTCACATACACGGGTGAAATATGCGCACTCCACACCGGGCAGAAATCCATGCCGTCACCCTAGGGGTAAATGAGACCACAGTGAGAATCCATGCTACTCAATGAATGATATAAGAATTGGAATTCTGATCATTTCTGTACAGGCTCTAGCATTTCGTTTGACTACAGATGCTCTGTATGTGAAAACAGATGCAATGTTAGCCTGAAAATTATAAACAACTAAGCCATCTGACGGCAAACAGAGAACTAAACGGAATTTTGTCATCACAGCATACTACTTGTGAATCATACAGTGAGATTGCTCTGCTGGACTTCAAACCAAATTAGATCACAGTGAATGAGTCTTAAGTCCCCAAAAAGGACAAATAGTGTAATCTAAAAATGAGTTGCTTTGCTTTTGTGCCACTTTATGTGTAAAATCCAAGGTTAGAAGCATCTGGAAATTGAATGGCATGTTTCTTGACGTCAGTCTAGTTGCGGTAACAAATATTTATTGCATTTCAAATGGCTGTTTCCTGCACTCAGAATCATGTTCCTGCAGCAGAAGTGGAGTAATATTGCTATTGAAAATGAAATAAACACAAGATTAATTTCCTGTTTACCATAAAGAGGAACACCCAGGATGCAGGCAAAAACACAGCCAGCATGCTCACTGCTTCTCATGGGAGTTAGCTGCTTGTGCTTCAAAATCAGTTCAATTGTTAATGCATGCAGTGCACACATGCATGCACAAGGTCTTGGAAGACACGACAAGAGCGTGACTGAATCCCAGTACTGTAGCCAGAGTGACACTCTCACTCACTCTCAGGCAGCAGACCTTTCCAAATAATTCGGAACTCCAAACAACCTATCTGAACATGGGTCTCAGCCATATGCTATAACAACCAAACTTCACAAGCACAGACTTCTCAGGTTTCAGGTTTTATTTTTTTTTTTGTGACAATAACATCAGCACAAAGACCTGTAGAGAGAGGGATGACAAGAGACTGAGAATCACCAGCAACAACGCACATTCCCATTTGGATCTGCAACAACTGGAGGAGCAGGCAGCACAATCTGACAGGCACAAGTGAATAATTTTATCTGCTACCTTGGTTTTTCAGATGTGGAACTTTAATCAAGTTCTGCAGTTTTTCCAATTATTCACCCCCATGCCATAAGATCTCTCCACACATCAAAAACTATTTGTTAACTAATATCTGAGAAATTATTCAAATAAAACCAAATGTTCTGCACGGAGAGCACAGATATGTGTCTCCAAGTACAGACTGTTGGTTCAGCGCCTTGAATTAATTTCTTCTGTTTTACTCTCGGCAGCAAATACTCTCTTTTATGCAGTCCTGTCACACAGTCACCCACAGTCAGGTGTGATAATGGCACCGAGGGGACTTATCACTCAACGCAGGAGGAACGGCGCCATAGTTACTGTCCTCATCGATTGTTCCTTCAGTTTCCCGTAAAAGCATAACCCGTTATTCAGTGTTAGCCGTCTTCTCTGTAAATACCCACACTGCAGCAGCAGTACATCACAAATACGTATGCATATGTGTGGTTATATCGAGGAGCACTTTGTGGTAGCTGCTATTCCAATTAAGGGTCTACTTAGTAGAACAAAATTACCTATTATCAGACAGATTTCAGTATTTGCACAGTTTATTTATACCTATTCAGCTGCATGGCTAGACCACTTTAATCACACAGGGATACTTTGTCGTGTCTTTTACCAATCTTTACTGGTACTTTACCGACTCTGACTGCGAATTTTACGGCGGCTGCTGGGCAAACCACTTGAATAAAGCAAATTTGGCTCAGACATGGCTAGTAATAAAGCCGGTTACCTAGTGACTCAACAAAATGTCTCAACAGTTCCCTCTGCTGTGCGAATGCTGTTATAGCACCTCGAAATTCCACGGGGGTAGGTGTAACCAGACAAATGAGTCGTTTATTCGGCTGGCTTCATATGTCACGTGTAACTGTTATGGTTTACTTATGTACCAGAATTTCTACAAGAAAAATCTGAGCTTAATCTAGCAAGGAGAATATCAACAAATGAAACCTTTCTTAATCACCAGGTAGGTAAAGGGCCAGCTAATGAGTCTTAATTAATTAACTAATTAATTACTTCACTTAATTAATCACTTAATTAATTCACTGACCTGTACAGCTTGGTAGGTGTACTGTCTCTGGCCCCTGAGCAGAAGAGGCAAAGCGATGCCATCTAACGTGATTCTGCAGGACAGCGACGCTGCCTTTCGGGTAAACGTAGCACCTCCCTGTGTTTGTAGTAAAACACACAACGAAACACGATTTGTCAAGATTCCGCAGATGAATGCACTAAAAGAGGGGCGAGGAAGATGCTGTACAACATAGTGCTTACCTGCAATCGTGCTACAACTGAAGATGAACTCTTAAAGATAGTTTCATAGAACTTTGATGCCAGTTTCTGCGGATTGCTTTTCGGAAAGTGGTTATCAGCAAAAGAAACTGTGATCTCAGCAAATGTGGTGACAATGATGAATGTTTGCACATAATAAAATGTGCAGAAACATGCATAAAACAGAATGTAGTGGTACAATAAGCCATTTTAAAAAGCTGATTATCCAATATATTAAGCTAAAATTTAATATATACATGTAAATTATATATATATATATTATATATATTTCTATAAATCAAACACACACGTGCGTGTGTGTTTGATTTGAGTTTTCTTGCTTTAACTATATCAGAACCTGATTTTTTTACATCAACATTACATCTACCTGAATAAAAAAGCAAAACGTTTTCATAAATGTTTATCATATTTTTGTTCTATAAGCATTGTGAGACAGAACTGTCCTCACTAATGCCGTTGACTTTAATTCGGTCCTTATGGCAGGCGTCGATCAGTGTGTCCGAAGGCTCCTTCCTATATGGCAAGCTTTACCCAGGCCTCTTTTCATCCTGAAGGTGAGACCCTTGTTATCGTTAAATGCAGAGAGAGTGTTTTTCTGCACTCCAGACTCCCTAGGAGCCACTGAGCTGGCAGTGTAGATTAAATGTCCTCCCCTGGGTTTGGGAAAGCACGCACCCTTCCGTTTTCTGGTCTGTCTCACGTCTGTCTTTTGCCTTTGTGTTTATGTAAAACTCAACCAGTTCTGCCTTTCCCAAAGAGCAGTGGAAACCTTTTCTCTTGAACGTTTGCAAACGTGGAGCCAGTCCAAGCGTTCGTCTTTTTACTTTGGTAGTGCATCATCTTCAGTTATCAGAGCACAACGCTCCTTGATGCTTACTTCTAAAAGCAAAAGCACTTTCAATATCTGAATTTTTACATTTGAGGCAAAGTCTTATAATTTTCTTTCTTTTCCCTATCCAGCAAAAGTGCCTTCATTATCTACCATCCAGCTTTCAACATGAATTATCCAGTGCCGGGTTGCAGTGACCCTAGAGTCTAACCCTAGAGTCTAGGAAGCAAAGATCATAATGAAACACCGTGGATGGGATGCCGTTGAGGAGCATTGACATTTTTTTGTCTCTCCCTCCACATTTATCATTTCAATGGGTCCTGCTTGTGATGTCAGTGACCCATTCTCCTGTTTTCTGCTACATGACCTAAGAGAGAACAAGTCTGATCTGGAAACAGTTTGTGTGGAAACTGTGTGTGCTTTTGAAAGCATTTCTGCCTAATCAGAGCACATGCATTGTGGTGCTAACATTATATATATTGTGACCTGTTGATATTAAATGAAAAATGAAAATATTTTTTCACAGAAATGGGTTGTAGATGGTGCAGAATTGGTAATTCATATTTTCAACCATTCATCTTACAACTGTTTATCTTGTTCAAGGCCATGGGGACAACTCATCCGTCCGTCCATCCATCCATCCATCCATCCATCCATCCATCCATCCATCAGTCCATACATGCATGCATGCATGCATCCATCCATCCATCAGTCCATACATGCATCCATCCATCCATACATGCATCTATCCATCTTCCAACCACTTTTCCTGGTCAGGATCAGGTATAAACTGACAATATTGTCTGATAATAATTCCATGAGATTTTCTAAAATACGTAAATTTTTACAATATTTTTTGGTAGCACAATTCATTTTGTCAACGATATGGACTACTACACATCTAGAATTTGACATCTCATGTATTTTATTTATTTTGGTTTTTACTTTTCTTCTTTCGTGGAGATATTCATTCCTGTACCCTCTGAACACCTTAAGAATATTTAAAATGCCAGACAGAGTGTTGAGTCTTGGAGACCTTTATGGACACTTATACCATCTATGTCAGCAAACAAAAGAGAAAACAGTGACTCAGAGAGAGTAAATCAGCTCAGAGCAGCAAGTGAGACTGAGAATGAAACTTTGAGGGGGTCACATTAGGTTGCGGCTGGAAATGCAGACATTTTCTGTCTGTTTGTTTTCAATAGCCACTCATTCAGTACAGGGTTGTGGGTGATGCCTGAGGCCTATCCCAGAGCATGAGGCACAAGACACAAGGCAGCAGACACCCTGGATGCAATATCACCCCATCACAGTGAACATTGTATGCTTACACTCACTATCCGCAAATGAGAGGTACCAGTTTGGCAAAGTACAAGTTTTAAAATTGCGGGTGAAAACCAATGGGAAATGGAGAGAACATGTAATATCACAAACACACACAGGCAGGGATGGGAATCGAACCCACAACCCTAGATTTGTGAGGCATCAGTACTAACCTCACCTAGCATAACGTTTCTTTTTTCTATGGCATTTGCTCATAATTATGTGAAGCATCATTATTACTATCCACCTTCTAACAGTGTATCCTGTTCAGTGTTGTAAATAACCTGGTGGACATCCCAGTCTACCATCGGACCCCTGTAGAAATCGAGAAACTAGAGAAGAAGATTAGCCAGAGGAAACCCATACAACACTAGAGAGCGTGGGTACCCTGTTCTGATCATATACAATTGTGAGAGTATCTAATATCTAATGCTTTGTGCCGGTCTAGTCAATCAACAATTATACTATATCCTAGAGCATTAACCAAACCATTTGATTTTAACTGGTAAAAAAATAGTCATCTGTCCCTTGTAATTTGATAAGTACATGTTAAATAGGGCTGTGGTCCCAAAAAGCACAGTGCACTGGACTAGACTCCAGACTATCACAGCTTGCGTGTATAAATATTCTTTTTGAATTATCGTTTAATTCACAGTATAACTGAAAAAAAAATCACTTGAATAGCACATTACATGTGCAGCATTATGAAAACATCTGTATAAAATGTGCTGTATGAAAGGTGATGATGGATATGAGTTTACAAAATTCAGACGTGATCACAGAGCTCATCGTGAGGATTTACAGTTTTGATACAAAATATCGAAAACCAAGTCCCATTCTGGCAAAGGATAAGTCAAAAACATTTCATTAAGATGTCAAGCTGCTTTGGCTGCTCGCAGAACTCAGAATATTAGAGCTAAAAGTATTTTAAAAGATTACAGTCAAGGGTGGTCCAATCAAATGGGTAACAATGGAGTGAACATATTTACTCATTCCTGGTTTTTCTGTTCCATATTTAACCTTATATTGATTGAGTATAAGAAGAAATCCTTTAAGAAATTACATTAGGCAAAATATGTCAGACAAGACTTTGTCACTTTAAAAGAACCAATTTATTCCTTTATTCTGATTTTTTAATTTCAGGCATTGAAAAAACCAAACAGATAAAGAACATTAATACCTACCAGGTGAAGTCAAATTCAGGCACCCATCTTCATTAATTGAGAAGGGTCACTTTACGGGAAAAGGTTTGAATGATAGGCAGCAATTCTTCAGAAGGAGAGCATCATGAGAAATCATGTTATCCTAAGCACATTTTCAGGCTTTCTCTGTGCCTGTGCTCACTCCAATTATTTCCGGAATCCTCCTCCAGTCCAGCATGTTTCCGTCCTTGAAGGGTGAATTTATTCGATTTCTGTTGGTGGAGCCAGGAACATTGGAACGGGTGTGACTCTGTACGATCGAGTGTCTGCCGTTCAGCCGAGCCAATTTGTCAAATGAATACAATACTTAAGGCACGGCTGCATGGTCCATTAATGCACACTTAGTACTCTGATGCATATTGATCTGGGATTCTTTTAGCGTCATTACGGCCAATATCGGGTTGTTTAGGGGAACCCAACATTTAATGTTTATGTTAGAGACCATCAGAGCAGCCAAGATACAAGACAGTGGAGTTTGAAAGGTGAAATTAGCTTTAAATAGTCAGGCTATTTAAAGGTGAAAGGAGTCAGGCTACAATCTAACAGGTAAAAAGAGTCAGGCTATATTTACTCCAAAGACTCACCAAAAGTGAAACAGGAAAAGTCAGTCTGTTCTGTGCCATGTTGCCTCTCTACTGTACTGTAATGTGATTCTATATTCTCCTTGACTCTGGTGGTAAAATATTGTCAAGAGTTTACGTACGTTTTAATTACATCAACATGACAGGTAAGAAGTGTGCCAAAAAAAGTCAATCCACGATAAAATCTCAACTGTTAAACTACCATCTAACATACAGAGTTAAGGCACATAGTGATATTTACAATGTGATTGCACACAATTAATCACATTATAAACAAAGATATACTATTTTTGTCATTTTTTTCCCTCAAGTTTCAGCATGAAAAAAAAAACACAAAAAGCTCTACTGACAATTTCTCAGTTTCTGTTAATGACATTAGTTTCTAATCATCTTCCTTCTTCTCCTATCCCTGCACCAACTGCCCTCCTCAGCCCTGTTGTTTTTTTAAAGTAGGCAATCACATCTGCGTCTGGTGACCATTTTCTCGGCGCTGGTAGTGTTCATGGGAATTGTCCACAATCTCACGCTTCTCCTCCACGTGTGACGCTCCAGCCCTGAACTGGGTCCTGATACTTAACTGCACGTTAGCTGGACCAAAGCTTTGTTAAAAAGAATCAGCTGTTTTGATTCAACATTTTGTTGAATTTGCTCTACAAAAAGGCTGATAAAATGCAGGTTAACCCTTGCAATGCTGTGACAGATAACTCCTAAGTGCACCCTTGAGAGAGGTAAGTGCCTAGCTTGGATGATCTCAGGCTCATTAGGCAGGTTATAGTTACAGAAGAACAGAGTTTCCTGCTAGAAGAAAAGGTCTCCTTAGCAAATTTCAGGCAAACATTTTAACACTGTTTCTTGAACATTGTGACATCAAGATAGACAGACTGACAGATAGATCTTTACTGCCATTATTTTTGCGTGCAATGAAATTTGGTGTGACATCTCTCTCAAAGATGATAGCAATGCATGATAGAGCATTTTCATCATTCTTTCACAGTAGTGTGATCCATACTTATCACTGATCACGTACGGCAATGGCTGTGCCATGTAGGTTGAATTCCATCTGTCCTCTACTATTTATCCCGGTCGAGGTCACATGGTGAGCTGAAGTCTACCGCAGGCAGCACTGAGCATAAATCTGGGGTACACCCTGGATGGGATGCCAGTCCATCACAGGGCACGTACACACTCACAGGAACAATCGTACACTGTGAGCTATTTAGAGATGCCATTTAGCCTAATGTCATGTCTTTTGACTCCAGAAAGAATCCAGAAGGCCCAGAGGATACTCTCAAGACATGGGGAGAACATAAAATATGCAAACTCCTTCCACAGAGCAAAGGTGGGATTCAAACCCCAACCTTAGAGGTTCGAAGCATCAGCGTGACACACTGAGCCAGGCTGAGTTCTAGCAACGTTAAACAAGGGCATGACATAAACAGCGGCTGGCAGCACAATTATTATGATATGAATTATGAATTATTTCTCACAGCAAAGGTATTGATTTTGAAATCATGCACTTTACACTGGCTGTGTAAACATGGAGCAGAAAAACATTACAGGGGTCTAAAAACATGAACAGCTAATCCCTTTCTGCTGAAGCACCGGTGTGCAGGCTGCAAGTGAAGAATGAGTCTTTAGGTGACAAAAAATAAGCCATGTGGAACATCAAACTTAAAAGGCCTTCAAAGCACATGTGAACTTCTATTACAAGCCTTCAGACCATGTCTGGCCATGACTGAGCAATTATTCACATATTAAAAAAAAAAAAAAAAACGTTTTAGCTGCCCACCAGCAGCATTTTAGCTCCAAACTACTGATAATCAAGAATGATCCCCAGGACTGTCTAATATAATTAGGAGGAGGAGGGGCAGGCTGTGATGAATACAAGGGCCCCTAAGCAGGCAGGCAGGGCCCATGAAGGAGGTGAAGGAAGGAGCCTGGTGTAGCGAGCTTACTTAAGGCCAGAACTCCTAGTGGTGCCCCTGAATATAATTTATTATAACATTCATCAATTTATATCCAGAACAGGGGTACAAAGATGGCTGAAGCCCTCCCCAGGTACAGCATAGGAAACACGCCAGTTGGGATGCCAGTCCATACACACACACACACACACACACACACACACACACACACACACACACACATACACACGTTTGATTTCTAATCTTGTGGGGACCTTCTATTCATTTCTTTTGGCCTAACCCTAACCCTTACCCAGCCCTAACCTTAACCTTAACTAACCCAACAAAACGCAAGACTTTTGGCTAGCAGGATTTTTTCACTGCATTCATAGCTTTTTATAAAACTGCATAGGTCATGTCCCCGCAAGGTAAAAAGAAAGAGATTTTCATTCCTCCAGGGGACATTGCATCTCCACCATGTGATAAGAAATATGTCCACACACAGAGTCATGCTCTATGAGCAATATACTCACAAAAAGTACCACCCCTTATTATTACATATAATTCATTTACATATGGAGGCCAATGTATCTCAGCTGTATGTTATTTTACAGTATAATTAAAACACCTTTGACACCTTAGCAACAGGGGAGCCGCGTGTAAGTGCTTACATTTTGAGGATAAATTCATTCCAAGCCATATATTCCAGACACAGTATGGTCCCTAATTAATGCTGCTAATTAAACTGGAAAATTAAAGACTTATCAGCTTGTGAAGCCGCTGACAATACACTGAACTACATTCTATTAATTTTTGTTTAAAACTGGCTTTGAAGACCATTTTTAAAGTGTGTTTGCCAAACAGTGTAATTCTTCACGCTCCAGAGTAATACTGTTCATGCGTATTGGTCGTGGAGTGCTTAAGATAATGCAGAGCATGACAATCTTTAAGACCAAGAGATGTTGTGGCAAATGTACCTGATGGAAAGGGAGGGAAAGATGTTCATTCTTGAGAGATTTTCTGGTACAGCTAACCTGGTCCATTTCCTGCATTTGAAGGAAACTGTTTGTACCTTTGTCTTCCTGGACAACAGGTGGCAGCAATGAATGTCTACTCCATGTGCAATAAGGGTCGTGCAATATGTTCATGAAGATGGACTGTGGTCTACCCACCTCATTGTACACTACAATTCATATTTTGATATTTTGTGTACATATGCTACCTCCCATATTTTATATTTCCTTATT
>JAACJT020023024.1:0-27132 GCA_009936485.2 Gymnarchus niloticus | reverse complement strand
TAGACTCCAGCTACTGCAAAATGCTGCAGCAAGAGTGCTGACTGGAACTCGGAAGTTTGAACATATTAGTCCTGTATTGTCATCTTTAAATTGTCTTCCAGTTAAGGCTCGCACTAACTTTAAAATTCTTTTACTTACCTATAAGGCCTTGCATGGTTTAGCTCCAGAATACTTGACCGATCTTTTGGTTCCTTACTCCCTCCCCGTTTGCTTCGCTCTCAGGGGGCAGGTTATTTATTAGTTCCAAGAGTGAACAAAGCTATGCTGGGCTGCAGAGCATTCTCCTACAGAACTCCGCAGCTATGAATGGTCTTCCAGCAGCAGTGCGGGAACCTGGCTCACTCTCCATCTTTAAGTCTAGGTTTAAAACACACCTCTTCAGTCTAGCTTACAGAGATCTTAGGTAGCTACTTACTCCCCAACTATAGGCTGAGGTGTAGAGCTGGGTGGGGATCAGTGCCATTGATTTTGGATGAACTCTTCTGTCAGTGCTGTCACTCCTGCTTCTCATGTTATGTGTGTTGTTGGAGTGCTGGCGTTCAAAGATTCCTCATGCCTGTGTCCCCATTGGTCTCTCCCTCAGTAATGCTGCCATATATATTTATGCTGAAGCCCTTGCTATTTTTGTTTAATTTTTTATTGCCCATTAATCTGCCACCTTAAATTACTGCTCTGCTCACACATACTCTCTTTCCCCCGTGCCCCCCTCTTATGGGGTGCTTCCCTTGGAGGCTTGGATTCAAGAGATCCTCATATCATCTGCTGGCCTACAGCATCCTCCCTCCACTTCAGCTGTCCTGTCTGACCGGCTTGCTGCCTTCTGAGCCACCGAGCCTGCTCTGATCACTGGACTGCAACCTCCAAGACCCTGCTGTCCCCCAGACTGTTTGGAATATTTTACTCGAACTATGTATGCCATATATAAAGATATGTAACCAAGTATAACATTGTAAGTGCTGAAAACTATGTAATCATGTAGAACACTAGAAACTATGCAACCAGAACACCTGTGGCAAGTGAAACAATCTTGTAAATCATGTATAGTCCATTAGGATGACACGTGGTCGTAAAACTCAGGATGCTGTTTGGGGAGTCTAGACTGGAAACAGTTAGCAGACCCTTGCACCACACACACTGTTGAATGTGTTAATGCATTTAAAAAAAATAATTAACAGACGCTTGAGGTAAAATATTACCGTTAGATCCCAAAGAGAGGTACTGGGAAATTAATACATAAATAATAGTAGTGGGATGCTGAAGACCTGGCAAGTGGGGCAGGGTCTGGTCCTTGGGGAAACCCCCAGAAGGTGGGACAATAGATAAGAAATTGGATAAAGATAGACACGAGACTTGTGTTTTTTGGTTATGTTCCAACCTTGTTTTTTGAACTGACTCACCTTGTTGCTAGCAATAAAGTTTGCCATCTTCGGACAGGTCTTCAAGTCTTAAGCTTCTTTGTTGCGAGAAAAACCACGACAACTGATACAGGACTTGCTCTTTTGTATCTATTGTTCTGATTAGTATTAATTAATTTGTCCTGCCTGGTGCTGGCCTGAGGAGGATGGGCTTCCCCTTTGAGTCTGGTTCCTCCCAAGGTTTCTTCCCCCTTAAAGTAGTTTCTCCTTGCCACTGTCGCCTTTAGCTTACTCTCTGGGGACTGTGGGCCCAGGACTATGTAAAGCACTTTGTGACAGTGCTTCTCGTTAAAGGCGCTATATAAATAAAATTGAATTGAATTGAATATCCTGTACCACTCATATACTTTTCTGCCACTCCAGACTTCCTCATACAATACCATAACTCCTCTCTAGGTACCCTGTCATATGCTTTCTCTAAGTCCACAAAGACACAATGCAACTCCTTCTGACTTTCTCTGTACTTCTCCATCAACACCCTCAGAGCAAACATCGCATCTGTAGTGCTCTTTCCTGGCATGAAACCATACTGCTGCTCACTAATCATCACCTCCCTTCTTAACCTAGCTTCCACTACTCTTTCCTATAACTTTATGCTGTGGCTAATCAATTTTATCCCTCTGCATTTACTACAGTTCTGCACATCACCCTGTTCTTAAAAATCAGTACCAGTACACTTCTGCACTCCTCAGGCATCCTCCTGCCTTCCAAGATTGTGTTAACTTGGTTATAAACTCCACTGTCATCTCTCCTAAGCACCTTCATGCTTCCATAGGTATGTCATCTGGACCGATAGCCTTTCCATTCTTCATCCTCTTCATAGCTATCCTTACTTCCTCCTTGCTAATCCGTTGCACATCCCGATTCAGTATCCCCAAATCATCCAGCCTTCTCTCTCTCACATTCTCTTCATTCATCAGCCCTCAAAGTACTCTTTCCATCTGCTCAACACACTCTCCTTGCTTGTGAGTACGTTCCCATCCTTATCCATTAACACCCTAACCTGCTGCACATCTTTCCCAGCTTGGTCCCTCTGCCTAGCCAATCGGTACGGGTCCTTTTCTCCCTCTTTAGTGTCCAGCCTCTCATACAACTCACCATACGCCTTATCTTTGGCCTTTGCCACCTCTCTCTTCACCTTACACCTCATATTTTTGTACTCCTGTCTACTTTCTTCATCTCTCTGACTATCCCACTTTTTCTTCGCCAACCTCTGAATACTCTCCTGTACTTCCTCATTCCACGACCAGGTTTCCTTGTCCTCCTTCCTCTGACCAGATGTCACACCAAGCACCTTTCTAGCTGTCTCCCTTACCACTTCTGCTGTAGTTGCCCAGCTATCTGGTAAGTCTTCACTGCCACCCAGTACCTGTCTTAACTCCTCCCTGAACTCCACCTTACAATCTTCGTTTTTCAACTTCCACCATTTGATCCTTGTCTCTGCCCTCACTTTCCTCCTTTTCTTCATCTCCAAAGTCACCCTATAGACCACCATCCTATGCTGCCTAACTACACTTTCCCCTGTCACCACTTTACAGACTCCAATCTCCTTCAGACTGACCCTCCTATATAGAATATAATCCACCTGTTTGCATCTTCCTCCACTCTTATACGTCACCCTGTGTTCCTCCCTCTTCTTAAAATATGTATTTACCACAGCCATGTCCATCCTTTTTGCAAAATCCACTACCATCTGACCTTCTGCATTCCTCTCCTTGACACCATATCTACCCATCACCTCCTCATCCCCTCTGTTCCCTTCACCAACATGCCCATTGAGATCCGCTCCAATCACCAATCTCTCTCCCTTGGGTACACTCACCACCACTTCATCTAACTCACTCCAGATTTTTTTCTTTCTCATCTATCTCACACCCAAGGCCAAAGAGGAGGTTTATGGATGTAGTGAGAGAGGAGATGTGGTTGGTGGGTGTGACAGAGCGGGATGTGGAGGACAGGAAGAGATGGCGAAGGTTGATCCACTGTGGCAACTCCTGATGGGAGCAGCCGAAAGGGAATGATCTATCTCACACCCAACTTGCGGGACATATGCACTAACAACTTTCATCATCACACCATCAATTTCCAGCTTCATACTCATCACTCTGTCCAACAGTCCTTTCACTTCCGAAAGACTTAGCATACTGTTCCTTCAGGATAACCTCTACCCCATTGCTCCTCCCATCCACACCATGGTAGAACAATTTAAACCCACCTCCGATACACCTGGCCTTACTCCCCTTCCATCTGGTGTCTTGCATGCACAATATATCAACCTTCCTTCTCTCCATCATATCAGCTAGCTCTCTCCCTTTACCAGTCATACTGCCAACATTCAAAGTTAGTACCCTCACTTCCACTCTCCTAACCTTCCACTTCTACTCCTGCCTCTGGACACACCTTCTCCCTCACCTTCCTCTTTGGCTCATTCTTCTTCTGTCAACAGTAGCCCACTTTCCACAAGCATTCTGTTGGCTAACAGTGCAAGTGGCAGTGTTAACCCCTGCCTCAACCCATCCGGTGTGGAAATTTGTGTTGTTGTCCGCATATTAGATTTGACAAAAAATTTTACACTGGATGCCCTTCCTGATGTAACCCTCCCCATGTATCCGGACTTGGGTTATTTATGAATGCAGCAAAAGGCGTGACAATGCTCTTTTTAACCACTGAAGGGGCATTAGAAAAGCACTTCAACTCAATCTATTCAGCAAAAACAGACAAAGGTTTTAATAACGTCATGCCTAAAGAATCACAAAACATCAACAGCCCAGACATTGAATGGAAGGAGGGAAGCACTCCAACCACATGCTCCTTTCCTTCTTCAATTCAGTTGGTCTTTATGTCTCCAGAAATCACTCAAGTTCAAAAAGGTCAACCAACCAATGCTACACATGATAGCAGAATAGCCAGACTTTAAGGTAATGAAGGCCCACAATGGAAAAACAGAGAAACCTTTAGAATGTTTAGACATTCTAAATTTAGACAGTGGACTACTAAATACCAAGTATATTTATACAAGTAAGAGAAAATTAAGCAAAAACAACTGGAAAAGATTGGAACTTATATTGTGATGTTTTTTATGCTGAATAGCTCAAACCGCTATTGGAATAAGACTCGGAACTATAATCTGGACCCATGGCATAACCTGAATCTTTCCATCCCGATTTGAAGGTCAGTGCTGCATGTGAGTCATGGTTTTGAGAATTCACCCTAGTATCGCAGTCTGCTTGTGTGCCTACACTTTCTGCCTGACCCATCACCCTGGAACTCCCCTCAGACCAGACAAATGGTGACCGCATATAGGAAATGAAAAAAAAGGAAGTGATCTTGGGCACGAAATATGTCATATCACCTTGAACTTTTGGAACCATTAAACTTGCTTCAGTAAAATCTTATACCCTCCTCTTTCATTGAGAGCTTTCCTAAAAGCCCATTGCACATATCTGTTTGGTAAATTGTTTTTTCCAGGGTCAAATAAATTTTAAAGACAGCAATGCATGCTATTCATGATTCAGTCATGGGAAACATTCTTAAATGTGTTTTATATTGTTCTGTTAATAAATAAAACATGTATTGCCAAGTCATTGAAAAATCTCTACAATGATTTAATCAAATAAGTATTGGGTGCGTAATAGAATTTATATCTATTTGTGTTATTAATTGTGATAATCAAATAGCATTTCTAAGTATCCCCCTGTGTACCGCTGCTCATTTATAGGTCACCTTAACCAGGTCCAACTCGATCCACTTCACTACCATAGTTAATATATGTGTGTGTGTGTGTGTGTGTGTGTGTGTGTGTGTGTGTGTGTGTGAGAATGAAAGACAGGGAGACTGGAAAATGGAATGATGGAATTATAAATACATTGTACAATAAAATAATGTAATAATAAATAGTATTTTTACTTTATATTATTAATAAGTAAAACACCCATGAAATTATTAATATCTTTAAACTTAATTATTTATAACAGTTTTATAAGTCTCTGTAGTTAGCTGTTGTTCAGTACAATATTTGCTATGTGTAAGCAGATTTTAAAAAAATGAGTGGTGAAAACAAGATTACTTGTATAAATGAATAACTGTTTCTCTACACCAGTATTTTGAAATTCGGCAAGAGAGGCTGAGAGTGCGCCAATCAGGTTTCCTTGGCAACGTCCTCCCAAAGAGAAATATGAACTCGTTGAGCCTTGGGGTTGGTGAGCATGTTTGATTTTCTGATTTTAAATCTGCGTTCTCAGCACAGCATCTCTGTCCCGGTTAGAGCAGCTGAAGTGCATGCTTTTGTAACTGCTCCTTAAAACTTTGGCTGAAAGGTTTCCAAGAGACAGAGAAACTCAAAGCAGCCCCCCGGAGGGGGTGGGGGGTGAGTTCTTCCTGAATTCATTGATTCCTACACCTTTGTTGCAGTGTTTGTATTTATTTACTTTACTGACCTGTTTATCTCAAGCACCCTCATTCTACCCACTTGCACAGCTGTTTGTTTTACTGGATCACTTGAGGTTAAGTACCTTGGACAAGGGTGCAAGAGAACAGAAGAGAAGACCCATCCTGTGAACTGAACTAGTGACCTTCCAGTGGTGCCAGTAGGCAGTGAAATCGCCTCAGTTTTATATAAAAAATAAATATAAATTTATTTTTAAAATTTTGCATTTTGGCATCCCACGTTATTAACCTAGGAGCTATCATACATCCGTAAAACACAAACTTAGTGGATTTCTGCAAAATAGGCCAAGTCTGTTACACCCTCTACAAGCCAAGACCAACAACTTCTGGCATCTGATCGAAAAGCAGCATCCAATAACTGCACCCTAACATCCAAAAGCTGCCAAGGAGCCAAGCAAACCGACTAGTGGTTGGCCTCCAAATTAACCATAAGCTGCACTACTTCAATCAGACGATCCATGTTTCATCCCAAGGGTGCAATCTGATGGTAGCATTTCAATAAAGGCCTGCTTAGTCATGAGTGTCCACCTGTAATCTGAAAGAGGTGATTCAGCGAATCAAAGTACCTCATGAATTGTTCTGGCCTTCTGCTCAACTGGGCTTGACACCATCAATTCCTTCACTGAGGCCCCATATGTGTTGGTTGTCTGCCTAATTCTGCATCCAAGGGCTTCATGAAGATCTTCAAATCCTGATGATCCCTGCAACAGTTTTGCCATATTTTGCCTTAGAGTGATCTCTTCATTGCGCATGCCATCTGTATTATTTCTGTGTGCATTTTCATTTCTCTAACAGGTAGCCAGGGGTGAACAGGGTGATTCATTAAATAACTTAATTGTGTTTTTCATATGGTCCACTTACATTTTTCTTGCATCCTACATAACCTCAGGACACAGCTGAATAACTGAGAGATATTCACACTACCAGGAGTAAAACTTTGGAGGTTCATCTCTGCTTTCAAAGAAATGCCTTTGAGCTTTATTGCCAGGTCAGCTTACATTCACAGGTGTGGTTCATTGCTAGTTTCAGGCTTCATTATTAAACATGTGGACCCTTCTAAAACTTTGCATAGACAGCTCCTCCTCCTGGCTGTTTTTGTCCTCTTGGTCTGTCTTGTCCAGGTACAGACAGACGGTGGTTGTGTCCTAAAATCACATCTGCTGGGGAAAAGCTCGAAAGCATCAATTGCTGTGAGAGCCACTCTGGAAAGATGGGACAAACAATGGAGGTTTCTTATCTGAAAGTGTGACTTATTCCTCTCTCTATTTCTGTGGCATCTGGATGAGCTGTGATGGCAAAGACGCTATACATTCAATATGCAACAACATTGTTGTTTAACAGGCTGAATCCTTCAGTGCTCTATCAACATTATATTGATGTTATCTCAACATCTTTGCCTAGGAAAGTTATTATGATAGGGTTTCTGAAGTGTGTGCTTGTGTGTGGATGGCAGTGTCCACGTGAGTGTGTGTTTATGTACAGTGATGAGTGTTAGTGTGTGATGAGGTCCAATCCCAGCAAAAATCAGCTCATATGTAAATCATGGCACCAAAGTCCTGCACCAACCTCCACTGGCCATCTTTAATGAGCTCTTCACAGTGCCATAGGATCCGACCAGAATGGACCAATGGGGGTGGGCCCCCTGGGAAAGAAGGAGGAAGGGGAGGGGCCAGTGGGGTGAAATGTCACCAAACCCCAATGAAGGGTTGGACAGGTGGGTGAAGTACAAGGATATGAAACGGACTGCTTTCAGTGATTTCCAGTCCACTGAGCATGCCAGAATGTTCCCATCCATTAAACGCCCCTTCCCACAGGCACCACATATGTAAATGAGCCCAGAAGCGGTCACTCCGGTCATACAGAACATCCAGAGACAGAGAGAACATTTTTTCTCTCCCTTGGCAACCTCATCCCACACCACATCATCGGTGACTGATTGTTATCGGATTGTACACATATTGCATCTAGTATGAATGCCAGGATCAAATGACAATGGAGTAAAAGTTCCACACCATTCCTATAAAGGCATAATCCCTTGGAAATTCTGGAATGTCCCCAGAAAACCTGGAGGCCATTTGGAAGGGTGTCACAAAGTCACAATAATTGCATCTGGCTGTCTCACTTGCTCTGGTCATATGCAAATCACTTGGCAAGCCGCAGCAGGTCTGCTTTTGTTACCTCTACCTGAGCCACACATTATTTTGCAAAGTGTATCATTACAACCTCGAGTTAGCTTGTTGATTCTGCTAATTATAGGCCCACTGTCAAACAAATCAAGACAACCTGTTTAATTAAGAATACGACGAAAACGCTGGAGGCAAGGGACCCGGCATTGGCAGCAGGGAAGGTGACATGAGTGCCTGAGCAAAATCCAAAATGGCGTTTGCGGGTGTGGTGCAGGGCACACTTAGGAGAGCCATGTGGAGGACCCGGCTTTGACCCCCACAGAGCTGCAAAGGAAGCAGACCATCTTTTGACTTCCTGGGAAACTTTTCTAAACTTTTATATCAGACGGGGTCAAATGAAATGGTGCACAACATTTTTTATCACCATGGAGTTTTGACTGCGCTTTATGGCTTCTGATATTTGTGCCTGTAAGCTTCTGCTTCTTGTGATAAAATCCTTTCCAAGGTATTCCAGAAATTCCGATTCAGTTCAATTCAATTTTATTTATATATATTCCACTGAATAAGTGGATTGAATGGATGGATGGATGATGTATTTTGTGGGGGTACTTTATAAAGCAGGACTGTAGTAGGACTGTTTTTTGCTTCTAGAACTACTTAAAGGGTTTACAAGTTCTGTATTGAGAGAAGCTTTTCTGCACACCAGTGTTGTTCCGAGCTGTTATTTAAGCACTTCTGGCTTTTCTGTTAACTTTGTTAAGTCTGGCCATTTTCCTGTGACCTCCCACATTAACAAGGTGTTTTTGCCCACAGAAATGGCACCGACTGGATGTTTTTGGATAATTTCAACAAATTGCTCAGTAAACGTTAGGCAATGTGGTATGAAAATCTGAAAATCTTAGGCAGGTGGCTGATTTGAGATGCTGGAACGATCGAGCGACGTCAGGCATCAACAATCATTCCAAATTTAAAACAACTTAGATCAGACATCTCAGACATTGTAATGTTTAACTGCACATTAACTGAACCTCACAACCCTTTCTGTGTGCTGTATGCCACTGCTCTATAGAGGAGCATGCGGTTTCCCTTAAAGCCAGAGTTTCTAATGAAGAGGCTAAGAGTGTGGTACAGATGTGACAGATTGTGCCAGTATCACCAAAGAGCTGTCAGAGCAACCTGGAAAAAGGTAAACAAAAGCAAGTTGCCAAGCAGACAGGATGACCTAGAGCAGGAGCCAGGTCAAAGGGGACATAATGGGAATGACAAACTTAACGCACAGTCAGCTGCATTCAGGCAGTAAATGTGACTTTTACAGTGGCCATCCATTTTCCCTTATTCTTCACACATTATTATTAGACCATCTGACCTTGTCTCCTGGTCTCGCTGTGCATGAAACTCTGTCCCATTTATCTATGCACCCTGGGACATGTTCAGCGTGGACAGGCCAAAGTTTATGACACAGCTGGCCGGAAATTTTTCATTGTACTGTATGTCCCTGGATGGGTTCCAGCAACAGATGACAGCACCATAAAATAGCTGGAAATTTATTCTTGCAAATTACCGCAGTGATAAGGAAGACCAGTTGATACTGGGGGAGTTCCAGCCAGTTTTTATAACTGCAATAAATTCATACTGCAACTGCAGGTGAGGTTTGGTTTCCTTGACAGGGAACACAGATACAAAGCAATGACATGATAGCATTATCCAGAAGCCTCTGCTTCTTTAACAAACAAGAAGGTGGCAGCCGTTGAAATCAGCCTGGCCATAGCTTGTCAAGCAAAACAGGCACATCAGCACCAAAGAAGGAACTCAGTGCTTTATTATCATTTACACAATATGATGAACCCATACCAGGAAGCAGAGAACACAGGACGCCATGGGCTGGATGCCACCCCATCATAGGGTGCATACTGTACATAAGTCCTCCTGGTCACATGTTTACAGACAGCGAGAGGAAATCCACAAGCACATGCAGGAAACATGCAAAGTCCACACACCAAGTAGAGTTGAAAAGCTACAGGGCTCCACATTGGACCACCCTGCTACCCTTAACCTACCCAATAAGACCAGCTCATTTCTAGGAAGCCACAGAATCCTTCCTCATATTTCCATAACCCTAAGCTCATCCCTCACTTCTTCTGCTTGGGATGTGCTGTTTCTCCCCACAGAATCAGCTCACAGAGGGCTGATGCATTTAATGCCATCCTACACACCATATACACCATATGGCCAAAAGTCTGCGGAGCCATGTCTGTGCAACACCTAATTCGAAAAATAAAGTGTATAATTAGGAAGCTGCTCCCTCCTTTGCTGCTATAATAACCCCTACTCTTCTGGGAATGCTTTTCTATTAGAGGCTGAAATACTGGTGATGGGATTTGCTGCCATTCAGCCATAATAGCATTACTGGGGTTGGGTATTGATGTTGGGTAACCAGGTCCCTTCCCATTTGTGTGGCCTATGATGTCATAACTGGACTCTAGATGTGTTTCTACATCACAGTCACTTCACTTGCCATAGCAGAAACTTGAAACTGACAGGTTGTAAAGGTGGCATCCTAAGATGGTGAGATGTTGAAAGTCACTGATCTCTTCAGTATAGCTCATTCCACCACCAGTGTTTGTTGCTGGAGCACGTCTGTGTGCTTAATTTTACACCTGTGTCACCAATAGGTTTGGCTTAATTAGCCAAGTCCAAAGTATGTGAACAACCCGATTAATTGGTTTGCACAAATTTCTGGCTGTACTCTGTTAAGGTGCAACCGAATTTGTCCCAGAATTGCATCAATGTGGTGCAAAGGAGCGTGCGTATGAATCACACCCCTGTGCAAATGTGCTTGAGTGAAAGGCACCCATATTATATGGCCTTTTATACACTTGCTTTCTGTAGTAAACACATGCATCCCTGATTCAATCATATTTCTACAACATAATCATGCCAACAATAGCATGATCAATAGGAAGTTTTAACAAACTTATACAAAAAAATCTGTTATCAAGATACTTTAATTTTCAGTCAATACATTTTTTACGTGAGAGTAGACGGTTGTAAAGACTTTTCTGAAGCAACGGAGTACCTCACTCACCACTACCACCACCACCACTCCCCCCTTAAAAATGAGTTGTTCCAGGAGATCTGTGGACAAAAGTGGAGGGGAACATCGATTTAAAGGTCCTGTCTGCAGGCAGCAGCGATCTTTCCATGCAGAGGGTAAACTACTCGAGTGATTTACTTCAGATTCAAGCTATGAGTAAATTGGAAACCATGAATCATTTTGTCACTGTGGACTGAAGATGGATCACCCATGTTAGGGCGCTAGTGTCCCTTCCTTTTGAGTTGTTTTTTTTTCTTGGGCATGCTAAAAAATTAATTTCCACAAGGGAATTTTAGGGACAAGCTCACCATGACAAAGGTGGTGTTAGTGACGTCCTGTCCGATGCCCCCCCCACCCCCTGAGCAACTAAAGCGTGACACTTCATGAGTTGGGACTAATGAAAAACCGGTTTCCATTTGAATGAACCCCGTGCATGAATGCTGACAGTGTCATGTGTATGGGCAGGATGGCAGCCACATGATTTGTGGTTTGGCAGAAAGCCTGGCTGCTCGGGGATTTCCCTCATCAGGTGTTGACAGGCTGTGAGCAGAGATAAGAATACCAGGCCGACATGGAGCATAAACCCAAACTCCTCACATGTGGCTGGAGCAAAGAAAACCAAATCAGGCACATTGTGGGCAGGGCTTCAGGGACCGACACCTGGACTCTGAACCCAGTTCACACTCACAACGGGGAGACTAAATTGATCCCAGCAACCACTACCGCACTCTGTCATCCCAACAACTGACACCACCCCCACCAGTTTTTCTTAAAGCGAACTAACATTGTCTTATACAAATACATAGCAGTCATGTGCCTCTACTCTCACGTGGATTGTTCACGCTTTACCTCTTCTCCTGTAACAATCACCATGCCCGTTAGGAGGAAGTCACTTAACAAGGAACCCGGCATGATAGAAAACCTTGCAGCTGCTGTTAGCCACCTGACTGTTTTGCAAACAAGGGAATGTTTAAGTCTGCAGAGCCAGTTCTGGGCTTTCCTGTATGAGCATAGCAACCTGTGGAATCCTGGCATTAAAGGCACAACTAAATTAGCCCAGCAACACTGCAGCTGTATGACAGCAAAACAATTTAGCCAGGGAAATCCAACAGTGGAGTATTGTTTAGACTGTCAATGGCCAACAGAGGTCATTGTTTCACCACAAATGGCATTCACTGCAGAACAACTTCAGAAATACCATCACCTGTAAGTATGAATGCATAAATGTGAATTTTGTCTATTTCTGTGTTTTCATGCAATTAAAAACAGAGTGATGCAGTGGCTCAGTAGATAGCACAGTAGCCTCACCCCTATAGAATTATGCTTTTGATTCCTACACTCAGATCTGTGAAGTGTTAACTACCTCCCCATTATCAATTTTCACTCTTTTGATCAAAATGCAAGCAACTTAGTTAAAGTGATGTCTCTAAATAGCCCATAATGTGAGTGTGGGCCCTGCAAATGGACTTTACATCCCATCCCCTCCCTGGTGTCTTGTACTTCTTGAGAAAGGCTTCTGGCTGATCATTACCCTGCACTAGAAAAAATGTGGAATATGGAAATTTGTTCATTCTTTTAAGAGATCAGCCAGAGGAGTCATTTATTTATATTTATTTATAAATATAGCTCATAGCAGGGTTCAGAAGCTTGATGGAGCTCTGAACTCTTAACTGGTGGGGGAGTCAGCTTTAATTTACCTCAGAAAGATAGCAAATAGCATTGGCTGGTCTGACTCCGCTTTGCTCTTTTTGGTTCTGTTGTTTCTGTGCAGCATGTTAACCGACTCACTCAAGGCTACAGCCAGTTGCCATCACTAGAGAAGGTTGCCAAAGCTGTCACATTTTTGTGAGCTCGGCTGAGACTTACACACAAAACTGTATCTCTCTGGAACAAAGAGGCCTGAAGAGGAAATTCTCAAAACTACACAATTGCCCTGTTCTGCATTTGCTGCGCTCCATGTGAAGAAAATCTCATTGATGTTTCACCACCCTAGAGCACAGCATTACGAAACATGCAATGATTTTTATGGCTCTCGTTCTAAATATCTACAAGCCAGCGGTGATGATAGAGGTCCATGACCTCTTCGTTTGAGTTATGCAGATCACTTTCTTAGACATCCGAGGTTTCCCTGATGTTTCAACATGAAAACATCGGGTCCTTTCCCTGACAAACTCAGACCTGCCCTGTCTCTTGCTATCACAACTATATTTGGGGAGGTTATTAGCTTTGAATGTTAGCAGCCTAGCAATTACTAGCCCCAAAAAGGAAACACTCAGAAAATCTCCTGGGAAGGAATGACAAGACTGTCACAACACAAGCCTTGATGACGTGACATTAAGAAAACATAAGTAAAAGCACCAGAACTTGGAAAGAGACAGTAATTGCAGACTTTATTACCACAGTGACAGGTTTTTGTTAACAGCCCATTTAAAGACCTCCTTAGGGCAGCCTCAGAACTATATATTTATCTGAAATAACATTCAAATCTCAAAACATGTAAATTAGCCTCTTGGTTCTCAGCACAACTTCAGAGAAGTTAGACATAGCTAAACAGGGAAAGCTGAAAAAGCTCTTGAGTTCTACAGGGAAGATGGTGCTCCTCAAATTGACCGAATCAAGCAAACACACAAGAAGAGCTTGGTAGCAAACTGTCTCCTGGTATGGCCCCATTGAAGACTGAGCAACAATAGCAAAAATTCAAATGTATTCCATTTCATGGCTCCTCAAGTTATCATTGAAGCATACTTTTTCAATGATACCTGCCCCATCTTTACTTTTTGGTTACACAGTTTCCATCAGATGAGTGAATCCCAACATTTTCATTGGTGGCAAAGACCTGATCCACTCACTATTTTCTCAAACTGCAGCCTGACCTCATCTCACAGAAGCTGAACAGTAGTACAGAACTCCACTGGCAAAGGGTGACTGATGCATCAATGACATTCAAAAGAGCTCACATTAACCCAAAGTACAAGCAGAGTTAAACAAAGATCAATTTAGTTTGAAAGAGGAATTATAAGAAGGACTAACTTTAATAATTTCTTGCTTGTATTGGTGCATTAATGGATTTTAATTATTGATGGATGTCTATTGAAAGTAAATTGAATGAACTGATTTTTGATTCCCGCCTTGTGTTGCTTGTATATTTGTTTTGATGAATTTCAATCATTTTATTGTTGTTGTAAGTATATATATATATATATATATATATATATATATATTTTTAAAGAGTTTTTAGCGGACTACGGCTGACAGAATACTCCTCAGTTTTCAGAATTACCCAACCTGAATAGTAAAATGGAATAATAATATGAAATTGAATGAAACCTCTTGATTAATACACTCATCTGTTGTGATTATTTACAGAAGTTTACTTCGGACCACAACTGACCACTTGTTCAGGTCAGGGGAAATTAATTAGCTTAGCAGAAACTAACTTGCATGTCCCTCTAAACTACCACCAGGGGAAGCCCCTGTCCTGACCTTTCTCAATCCCATCCTGTTTCTTACCTGCCGTCTATAACCACCGAGCCATATATACTATACACCCTGATTGTGTGATTATTTCCTGTTCTGTCATTAAACCAGTCTATCTCTATGCCCCCCACCTCCAGATCTTCTCCCTGCCCCGTGCCCCCCATGGCTTCTCGGCTCTCTCCCCCACACACCTCTCAGTCGGACGTGCTCCCGACTGCCTCTGCTCCTTTCGCCCTCAATCTGGCTTTGCACATCCTGTATTGTGCTGACCATTGTCTCAGTAAGGTCACCTTTGCTATTTCCTGCATCTCTGTGTCCTGGTTGTTCCTCTCCGCACTTAGATCCATCACCTTGCCAGATCGTAACACACTATTGTCAAAAGCAACATACACATGAAAAAGCTCAGGGTGAGAAAGCAGAGTCACCGGGGGCAGTTAAGGGTTGCAATTAGTCTGGCAGTCATAGGATTTGAAACCAAAACCTTCCAGACACACAGCCTTAACCCACTGAGCTATACATCACCCCATCTATGGGCCAAAAAAGTGAAAAGGCTCTTCAGATTTCATCGGATTCATCTAATTCCACTGCTCCTGGTGACTCTACAATTCAAATGAAGAATCAAATTCTAAATTGTGTTTGGTTTTCTTTGTTCTTTTTGAAGCATAGGGTGGGTGTGTATATACCAGCTCGCCCTGTCATTATCATAGCAGTGTCTTTATCACCTATTGCAAATTTTCTCAAAAGCTGTTCACATAACTGGATGAAACCACTGGCCATTACTAGTTTTAAAATATAAATAATCATACTTTCCTGTATCATGATGAAGTGATCAACATTTCAATATGCACTGTGTTTTGTTTACAAGGTTTATGCGGGAACTCTCCAATATATTGATTTTACATCACAAACGTAACTAATCCAATAATCCATTTGGTCTGTTTTTGATTATCATTTTGAGGAGCGGATGACTCCAGATGTACTTGGCCTTCGCAAAAGGTGAAGCTCATGGGCCACAGCTTTTGAGGGACTCAAGCTGAGTTCCATGATGGTTGAAAGCAACCATCTTGACAATCGACTGGACAGTCACCCTTCCACAAGTTCAACCCTGGACCATGCCCGCACTCAATAACCATGTGAGCCCTGCTGTAATGGGCATAGATATGGTGTCTTTATATGCACATATACTTCCCCTAGTAACAAATATATCACACTGAAACGGATTCATGTAGTATAAGTTTTAACTTGTTGTTCGTGCTTTGGAGACTGTCATGATATTTTTCTACAGTAGTATATGGCCAAATGTGGCATTAAGATACAAAGTGGTGTTATGGTGACATCTAGTGGTACCTTGTAAAAATGACTAGCATCCCAAGGTAGACATAAATTGATACTTCACAGTCATGAACTAATAAAATATTTTGAATCATGGCTTTAATGTCACAATTACTTCGTTATTACAAGGTCGCATCAGGTGAAATTTAGTTATAGTGTGTTCATTATATGGTATGACTTTCTAACACAAACGATCGCCATTTCTATTGGTGGAATTTCCTCTTGTCCTTAACGTTTTCCGGTAACTGACGGATTTCACCAGAAAGCTGTAGGACGACAGGGTGTAACGGGGGATATCACATCAGTAAAGAAATTAAATCACTTAACCAGTTACAAAAATGGCACACACATATTCATACACTTGTCTTTGGAATCCCTTTCTTATTAAGTGTGCATAAACAGGGACTGCCTGTGTAATACTATTCCAGAACTATAACTTTTAACATCCAGATGTCCGTAAATGTGAAATGAGAGCCAGTTCTAAGGAAACCCTTGCGTGAAGTTATGAAGAAAAGCCGCTTCAGAATGGCGTGTCCGTGCACCTGAAGGGCGGCGATGAAGACGCCATCAGCGACGCACTCCTTCGCTTCAGGCGTACAGGTCCGGCGTCCCGGGGTGGGGAGGGGAGGGGTTCCCGGAGCCGGGCGGTGACGTCACGCCGGAGCGCACAGGTGCGATGCGGTATAAAGGCGAAGGTGCGGCCAGATGTCACTGTGAAAAACCTAAGGAGACGTGGTGATTGTTGTGGTTTTAGGTAAGTCTGCTTATTTTAATTATTGATATTATTTTTGGATTGAGTATGTGGTGAAGTCGGAAGTAGAGGCCTATTTGTATGGCGGTGTGAAGTTCGAATACCTGCACTTTTTCTACGTCTTTGGGGGCGGCGGCAAGATGATTTTTTTTGTGAATTCTTGATATTTCATAACAGTTCGCGTAACTTTTCCGTGTCAGCAAACTTCGGTCTAGTCTTTAAAGTGAGTGGCTACGTACGTCTCGGAGAACATAGGACGTATTTAACGTAAGTTCGCGATCGGAACAGAAAGGCGCTGGTTCTTATTAAAATGTTGTAACACGTACTGTAATCAGGGTGAGAAAAGTGTAAAGCTTCGGAAACACAAACCGCGTGACCTGATTTTACTGAGAATGAGCCCGGTGTATAGGAAATACATGCATGCCCTACATTCTCATGCGTTTAATTCTTAATACTCCAGGAAGCTGTCTGTTTACGTAAACACAATAACTGAATCTCAATAAAGTACTGTAAAAAATTATGGAGTAAAAGGTAGAATCAAGCGAACATATTTGCTTTCTAACTTCGAAACTGACCTGCACACGTCTTACGTAATATCTTGAATTCTTTTAAAATATCTTGTCCTGTAGTGTTATATGATTTAATAGGCTGTCCCACTAAAACTGTCTTTTGGGGACATTTGTTACAGCCAGTCAACAACTGATTGACTATAAGTGAATGAAAACAGTCAGGGACAAGAGTCCAGATTGAAATAAATATGTTTACGTTGTGTTTAAAATATGTAGCAATATGTTCTTACATTCTTGCCAAATACCAAGACTGTGATAAGCAACTATCATACCCTTCAGTACATACTTTGCACACACTGCGTAACAAGTTGTCAAATGTGTCTGTGTGTGTTTATTGTTTGTAGATTACCTTCCTGTACATTAGCTGGCCCAGCCCATACCAGTGCCGACTTCCATTGTATTTATAACCCAAGTGCAAACGGACAAAGCGCAATGAGTAGGACTCAATGAACCTTGACACCGGCCTGCAACAAAGCACAAGCCTGGGTATAAATTACCTTGCCTGGCCAGGAGAGCACCCCTCCACCACCAGGCACAGCTCTCACAGTGCCTGCCCAGACCTATGGACCTTAAGTTTTCCAGAACTGCCCGTCAGCGAGAAGCACATGTTGGCAGTTGGCACCCTGCCTCTGGCAGCATCTACACAACCCAAATTCCCACATGTCCCTGGCAACAGTATGGACCCCAACTGCTGCAGCCCGGACCAGGAGGTGGGGGGGGTCCAGACGGGAGACCCAGATGAACTCCAGCTGCGGGTAGATGTCTTCCGCAAGCTTGGCTACTCCGCCAGTGAGGCACGAGCTGTCCTTCTCAAGCTGGGCCTGAGTGCTGACAATAACGCCGTGCTGGGCGAGCTGGTGCGTTCCCGTGCCGGATTTTCGGCCGACAGGGAGGCCTCCCCCCCACCCAGCATTGCAGGACCCGTGCTGATTTCCCGGGGAGCGAGCCTGTCACTGAGCCAGGAGAGCGAAAAAGAGCCAGAAGGCATGCTGAGAACTATCGTGATTGACGGCAGCAACGTGGCCATGAGGTAATGATGAGGGGTGGGACATAAGCACACTGTCCAACCAAAAGCCCATCCCCAGCTGCTCATCCATCTAAATGGGTTAGTCACTAAGCTAGGCTACACTGGATGCTTTTGCCTTAGGGCCACAATTGGCTAGTGATTGAGCTACTTGATTCATTTTCTAAAGATATTTTTAAATTTTGGGATTTGGTAACCATATCAACGACAGTAGGCAGTGCTGAAGTTAAGGGTCCTTATCACATTTGACATGGAAAAGTGACAGTGGTACCATACACAGTATCAATTTTAAAATGTTGCTGTAGTTCTATGATTATTAATCACTGCAGCAATTACCCTTTGCATCTGCACCATGTAAATACATCAGGTCAATACACTACACTAATACTGGTGAAATTCTGATTTTGTAATCACTAGTTGGTATCAGTGTTCCGCGATAATGTCAGATTTCCCCACAGAGGTTTGACTTGATGTCTCTGGGGTGTTTGGACTCCTCAGCTGAAACACAAAAAGCATGTTTAACTCAAGGCCGTTCTGTTTAAAAGCCATTGTTTGGAAAGACTGCAGAATAGTTTAAAAGTTGACGCTATATTTACTGAGTACGAAAGCTGGAAATCCTTCCATCCATCCATTTTCCAAACTACTTAATGCTATTCAAGGGTGTGGGGAATGCCTGGAGCCAACTGGAAATCCTGAGTCTTCAAGATGCCTAACTTGCTAGCTGTTTATGTAAGTACACTATAGGACCATAAAAAGTTAAAAAATATTTGAGCAGAGTAGTAGCTGTCAATCAGCCCCACATTCCACCAGATTTAAACACTGGTTCACTTTAGCTCACCATAAGAAACCATCATGGCGGCAGACAGAATAATCGGTATAGTTAAGTGTTTTGTGCATATACACCTTAGCCCATGCCCTTATTCTCCATCATATACCCAAATATGATGACACATGTGATCTGTGCAATCTGCGGGGTCCAAAATGACAAGGGCCCTGTATCTGGTCTCCCCCACCCCGTTTTCGGTTAAAGCGCTCCTGTAGTGTGTCAGAGTTCCAGACATGTCTGTACGCCCAGAAGATATATTTGTTAGCTGCCCCGCCCCTTCTCCTAGCTGCTATTCTTACTCGTCTCTGTTCCCACGTCAGTACTTGCCTGAGTTCATCGCTTCAACATGCAAATTGCCAGCACTGACGCCTTTTCTCTGTTCTCGGATTAAAATGTGTGGGGTCAAACTGGCCCAGCGACATTTGTTCAGTACAACTTTCTGCAGGGCGGGTGTGGAGTCTTCCTGCAAATTAGTGTGGAATTTCAGCTGATGTAATTTTTTTTGCATTTAATTATCTCATGTCATTTGTCCTCTTTAAAGATTCTCATTTAGTAATTGTTTTTAATAAGTATGTTGTGGACATTGAAACTCAAATCCTCCCTCCTGAATACTGGAGAAAATTTGAAGAAAATGATTAAGACACTCATGCCGATCTGGTCAGCATCATTGTACCTGTGGTGAAGGGTCCACATGGACCATTGACAGAATGGTCTGTCTCACTCTGTGTCACCAAGTAATGTAAAAAAAAAAAAAACAAAAATGGGCAACCTGAAGTATCTGAGGCATTGCAGATTAAAACTTGCTCCATGTGCTTCACATAGGTCCAATGGCATGAGGCCACCATACAGAAGCATGAGCATTACATGCAGGCACACCGCAAACCGTAAAGCTGTGAGGCATTCTCCATTGGCTGCATGCCCCCCAGACAAGATGTCACCCGTTTGATTGACTCGACACCAAAATTAAAGTTAAAACCCGACAAGGGCTCACAGTTCTTCAACTCAGGTTTTCAAGACGATCCCTCTGAGAGATGGGTTCAATTCATGAGCCAGATTCTGTCATGTGCTTTTGGGGCACTGGGCCAATGCAGGCCTCCATGGATGTTTGCCCATGAGGAGCGGACTGATAAACCGACATACAAGAGGGTAAAGTGCTTTGTGTCATGGCCAAACATGTGCTTGAACAGCAGCTGCTGAAAGCCTGTTACCCAGGCACAAAGTCACAGCATGCTTAGCAACAGGGACCCAGCAATGACCCTACAGGGAAGGGCTTCTCTGGAAGCACATTATTGAAGGAGGAGAGTCAATGCTATTTGATCAGGCTTCTTAATTAATGACGAGATGTGCTCAGAAGCCTAGCTACCCAAATTAGTCAAAGTCTGGTAACATGGAAACAGGCTTCAGAGGGATTCCCAAGATGTAGATGTAATCTGCTTTCCATACTGCCTGAAAAGGTGAAGATTGACAGAAAGTCAAAACAGTGAGATGGAGACCTACTTGAATGCATGAAAACACACTCTCTACAAGAGTAACAGAATGGCAATCACCTGCTACTTCCTTTTCGTGGTTATTCTCCTGACCATTTTTGTTTTTTTTTGTTTTTTTTCTTTGTCGTTCAGCTGTACTGTTGATGTTCAAATGTTCAACCCCACACACCAGGTCAAGGATTGCTTTACTTAACATCCAAACCATACCTCTAGGTGTTTGTTGGATCAGGATGAGGCAAAGAGCATTGGGTCAGACCTTGCATCAGACCAAAGGCAGCACCGCAATTGCAGGAGTGAGTTGTTCCTCTTACGGCATCAATTGCTCTGGAACGATCGGTGAAGCTCGTGCAAAGGCACTGAGCTGGCATGGCATTCAGGATTTTGGTATAATCTAAAAATCAACCTGAGTGTTAAAATAATTGCAGGAACAGCAGAAGTGTTGTAGGATGTAGGAAACTATGATATGATACTGTAATACTCCAATATCTACACTGTCAAAGGACACAATACATACAATTACGATTCTAGATTTTTTAAAGAATAGAGTCCAACAATCTCTGCACTGCTACACATTGTAATTCAGTCCGATTGCATGCTTCAAATCACATTCTGTAATAATGAAATATTAACATGTGATCTTGCATGTGATTTGTCCTCTGTCAAACTAAGTAATTGTTTCAAACCGCATAGTGACAAAAGATGTTAAATAAACATGACATTTGGCATCATTGCTACATTTATTATATTCCGGACTGCTTTTTAATGCCTTTTTTAATGACTGACTTATATACAGGTCACGGTCCTAGAAAAATATGTTTTTTGTTTGTTTCTGGTGTGTAGGGCATGGAAAGTGTTAAGTCTTATATTAAAACATTTTAGTGGGTTGTGTGTTAACCGGCATATAATTTTCCTTGATAAATGATTAGAATTCACTGTGATATGCATGTTCTGTCAAGAGTTCCCCTCCAGCATTTTGCAGACTCGTCAATCCATCCGGTTTTAAAACCACCACATCAAGATTTTTAACTAAGTCAATTAGCAAAAACACGCTTCTGGGTTTAGATCTTTTCGAGTGTTGTTGACTTGCGTGCAAGCAGCAGAAGATGATGTATTCAGAAATGGACAAGAGAAGACAGAACGTGTTGGTGTTCTTGGCCCTGTCGTTCGTTTTTATTGAGGTATTTGCATGACTCTTCTCTGGGGATCGATTTGAAGAATGAAGGAAGCTTTCACAGAACATGAAACTACTGAGTTGTTCAAAGTGCCTTCCTGTTGTCTTGGGAACACTTCAAGCTGCACTTCTGGCAAAGGTTACCTGCATCTGTCCTCATGCCCTCCTCAGCCCTCAATCAAAGAGAAGGATTCTGTGCGACAGTTTTTCCGGACAGCCTACCCTGATGATAAATGAGAGCAAATTCTGCAAACAGTGTTCCTGCAAAAAGATCTCCCACTGATGTTTGATTTCACCTTATATTTACAGCCATGGGAACAAAGAAGTCTTCTCCTGCCAGGGCATACAGCTGGCGGTCAACTACTTCCTGCAAAGAGGCCACACTGCAATAACCGTTTTTGTGCCATCATGGCGGAAAGAGCAACCCAGGCCGGACGTACCGATTACAGGTGAGGCGTAACTTGCCCCCCCCCCCCAGTTAAACGCGTGATTTCCTGGTTGGCCCCTTGTCCCGGATGCTAGGTTTTCTAATGAAGCACTGCTTCTTAAGCTTTTTAGTCAGGTGGATCACTTTTCAGGAGGAGGGACAATCCAAAGGCTGAGTTCAGTCTGCAGGAGGAAACCAATGTCGTCTGTGCAGGGGAATTCCCTACCAGGAAATAACTCATTTATTTCACTAAAAAGGCACTAGCTGCCAACTTTTTGCATGCTCAGTCTACCTAATCAAACAGAGAGCATGCTCAACTGACATGTCATATCTGCTCATGCTCCAGTGAAAAGAGGGAAAAGAAACAAGCAGCATGTTGTCAAGGTGATGTTGAGTCACCATGAAAGCCACGTTCTTGGTGTGTTTGTGAGAATTTCCTTAACGATTTAGTCTTGTTAATCCTGATGCACAAGCAGCCTTGTTTAACAATTTTTTTTTTTATATAACCTTTCTTTTGGCCCTGGCATGGGGGGATTCCCAGACCAGCACATCCTGCGGGAGCTGGAGAAGAAGAAGATTGTGGTTTTCACACCGTCACGACGCGTGGGGGGCAAGCGGGTGGTCTGCTACGATGATCGCTTCATCGTCAAGCTGGCCCACGAGACTGACGGGATCATCGTCTCCAATGACACTTATCGCGACCTGCAGGGCGAGAAGCCCGAATGGAAGCGGTTCATCGAGGAACGGCTGCTCATGTATTCTTTTGTGAATGATAAGTAAGTCTGCAAAGTGGTTTTCTCCACACTTCCAGTCTCGCGTAAGCTGCCCAGAAGTATAACACATTTTGAATTCTGCAAATCTTGAAGGAATCGAATTACATCAGTCATCCATTCATCTTCTGAAATCTTTTCCTGGTCCGGCTTGTGGGCCGCTTAATTTGTCGTCAGGTTTTGTGTTAGAAATGTACTTTATTTTCCCAGTTATATGGCCATGAATTTTGACTTTCCTTCAAGGTGTAAATGTATGCTAGCCTTTGCTCTTTTGCCTTGAGGTCCTCATTTTCTGTTGAATGTAAACAGTTTCCTTGTTCATACCTTGAAACAGATGGCTAACAGCTACAGCCGAGGAGCATCAGGGCGGTCATTGAGAAAGCACAGTCAGTAGCTTCACCCAGACTAACCATGACTATTCACCCATTTCCTCCTGACCTACCCTGTTCTCTCAGGTTCATGCCGCCTGATGACCCCCTGGGCCGACACGGCCCCAGCCTCGATAATTTCCTCAGGAAGAAACCGCAGGCTACTGAGCAGAAACGACAACCTTGTCCTTATGGTACAGTGAAGTCCTACATTCAGCATAGTATATTAAATGTACAATATCAACTCCTGACTTTTCATTTATAAAGTCTGCGGCAGCCAGTGGTAATACAAGTTCCATTATTAGTATAACACAACTCACATGGTTCAGAAATTTCACATTCATATCCAGTAGTAAGCAGCTTGACCTTTACAGAAACAGTGGGTAAAAATCTCCCCTGGTGTTGCTTAACACCAGTTTACCATGTGCGCTTGTGAACCTTTGAACTCACTGGTTTTTGATTACAAGCACAGCCCTGGCTTGAATGCTTTCAGGTCCAGCTGCATTTTACCACGTGTACAGTGATAAGCAGCAACGTCCTCCAGCTACTAAGAGGTCAAGGGGTTTTGTTCTTTTTATCACAAATCCTGCAGTTTAGCAGCTCTTGACAGAAAGTTTCACGACATCTGTGGAAAGGTGAACACAGAGACTCGGCTCCTGCAACGACCTGTTAATGATGTCAGATTAGAACAGGGTATGTAAAATGAAAGTGAGCCAACTACACAGACAACGGTAGGTTGTTTGTGTGTGTGTGTGTGTGTGTGTGTGCGTGCATGAGACATTCTGTTTTCTGTCACAACATACAGGGAAGAAGTGCACTTACGGGATCAAGTGTAAGTTCTACCACCCAGAGCGGGCGAACCAATCACATCGCTCTGTGGCTGATGAGCTCCGGGAGAATGCCAAGCTCTCGGCCCTGAAAGATGACAGGAAACCCAGAAAGGTGCCCCAAAGGGAACCTTCCATACCTCTGGCACAGGAACTGGAGAAGAAGCTGAACTTGGATGGCCACCGGTCACCAAGGAAGCCCCATCAGGTCACAGAGAATGTGCCCTTATACTGGGGCAGCTCATCCTGGTCAGAATGGGCCAGCCAGGCCTCTCCAAATAACATGGACTCCTCCCTGGAGCACCTGGATTCTGGCTTGGGCTCCTATGAGAGTCAGTACTCGGAGGCATCTCGGGGACACTCCTGCCCCTATAGTGCTGATCTCATGTCACCGCAATGTTCCACCACCAGCAGAACCAGACGGTGCTACCCGCAGCCTGAGGAGTCTGAGAGACAGGAGGGGTACCGGCCCTGCAGCTGCTGCTCTCATGTGGCAATGTCAGCCTCCATGCACCAGTATAACCACAATCCGCGACCCAAATTCCATGCCCCCTGCCAGTCCACTTACTCCACCTATGGGGGACACCTGTACCCCCAAGAGAGTCAGACTTGCAGCCTCCCCAACAACTTCCAGCCAGGCAGGGTGGTCCCTCACCAGGATAAGTACTGGTTCTACGAGACACGATCCTCCAACAGCCTCCCAGATACCCATCAGATACTCAGTCTGCACCCTGAGGGCCATGGGAGCCCGTACGCTGAACAGTGGCCCCAGGCACAGCGGGGCCCCTACAGGGCAGAGCGCGAGGAGGTCAGAAAGAAGTTACAGGCCATTTTCAACCCTTATCACGTCGACAGAGTCATGGAAATGTTCCCGCATCTACTGGACCCCCAAAAGCTTGCTGCCGAAATCCTATCTCTCAGGTCCTACGGTAGCATTCCATGAACTCCACAGAACCTTCCCTTTTTCCGGATAGCCTGTCTTGCCTGCTTTTCGTCAGCGATGATCAGTGAGTTTGAACGCTTTGGTGCCGCTGACAGGTTTTTTTGTTTTGAGGTACCTGCCATGGCCTGGAAGTCCAGGATTTTATTCAGTAAATTGTAAATCTAGATGTGATTAAACTTTTTATAAATAACGTGCAGCCTTATGCACATGTTGCATACTTGTCACTTCCAGACCCAATACAACTTTTATAATGGTCTGGAAACATTGTTGATGCATATTGCATCTTATCAGGGTGTATTCCCCGTTAGCTCTCTGAATGTACACAACTTTGCTAAACAGCTTAAACAGCTACATGAAATGCATGGGAAATTATTTTTACGTTTTATTTTTTAAGCAAAAATAAAAATCTAGAATTTTCCTAGTACTTTGCTCATTGCAGCTGTGTGTCTAAGTATGATCACTATAATCACAAATTAATTTCTTGCTAGTGGGCTGTGTAGTAACCTCTTATACTCGTGAAATTCGAGAGTAGAGTGGTCAGTGTCCTCAGCTCATTAGAGAAACGCTCAATGTTTCCAAAGAACCACCGTTGTGCAAGTCGTTATTTTTATTGCTTCAACAATATTTAATACCTGTTGCTCCCATTAGCTGTAGGGACAGCAGCTATATCACCCAAACTAATTTAATGCTCTTCCAGGTTACGGATCTGGAAGTTTCTTTTGTGGTTCCACTGCGTTTGATAACGAACCTCCTTGAATTCGTGTGGGCACCGTGTGCCAAAACTATCGCTCAGAAGCGGCCTCGTACTCAACAAGGCGACTGGATCCCGCAGCATCACCTATACATAACTACTTTGGCCTTTTCAGGGGACCCGATGCAAGTTCTGTCATGCAGAGCAAGTCCAAATGTCTCGGTGCTCCCCTGAATGAAGAGTGACTAAAAGCCCATCATGCCAGAAAAAAGGAAAACTGACCTCATTCTTCAAATAGGGGCTTGAGTCAACTCTGTAGAACTCCCCCTATAGAAGAGTCACAAACACGATAGCATATACAAACCAAGTATATGATGCCATGTTCACACCTGTGGCTCAGTGATTAACTTTACAAGTGTTAAGCCCAGAAGTGTATTTGAGTGACTGAGCACGTGTGTGTGTGTGTGTGTGTGTGTGTGTGTGTGGTTAAAATGACGTTTTTTCGGATAAAGGTATTCTGTTCTCTGTTTTAAACCTGTTCCAAATTATTTTAATCTGTTGGATTACTATGTTACTTCTTTTTAAGAAATAAAAGTATTCTCTCTTTCTCTGAATATCTTGTGTTTCAGTCTCTGTCTTTCAGAAGTTTTTGTTTTTATGTCAACATTAGAAATATAGACAAGATTGTATTCCCAATTATCACAAAGGAATGGCTTAATGACAATGAGGCAATGTGGAATCTGGTGTTCAATCAGTAGCGATCTGCTGATGTGTTCTAAAACATATCTGTCAATGCTGCCATCCCCCCCACCCCGAGCTTTGGAAGAACAGCAAAAAAAAAAAAAAAAAAACCTTGTGCGATATTTGAGTCATCCATTCATCCTCTACCTGCCTATTCTAGTCAGGGTCACCGGGAGTATTTCAGTTCCAGAAGGGAAATTGAGTGCTTATAACAGTGGTTGAGAACACTCACAACAGGGACCTGGCCTGGCTTTATTGTATGGAACTGTAACATAACCAGTGGAAGGAGTGTTAAACCACTCGATCACATGCAGAACAGAGTAATCCCTGTGATCATAGGTCTTAAAACACAATTTTTTACCAACATCAAATGCAAGGCCAAATGAGATGAAGCCAACACTTCCTGCTGTCTGTGTCAAGGGCAGAAGATTCTGGAACATGCACAATTCGTTTGAGCTGCAGCATTCCGGTGACAAGGTTCCATTAAAAAACAAAACCATCAGAGAGTAACATTCTTCAACGAGCCCTTCCCATTCTGCCTAAAAATAAGTCCAGAGCTTAGCCTGCTCTGAGCACACACTCAATTTGTTTTTTGGATGCGTCAGTGTCTGCACAGTGTCTGGGACATGACGTGCTAAAGTCTTGCT
>JAACJT020023023.1:0-11032 GCA_009936485.2 Gymnarchus niloticus | reverse complement strand
ATTTCATTCATACCACACACCAATAAGAACATGGCAAAAGGGATTCAGTACAGATTCATCAGAAAATTGCCTGATTTACAAGCTGAATGTGGGAAAAACCAAGGAGCAAGAGACAGTATTGCTGAGGTCAACATGTACATTATTGATTACAACAAAGACTGCAATTGTGCTGACCATGCCAAAACAAGCGTTTTCTGGAAAGGGGGTGAACCAGAGCATCTCATTGTCCATCACCCTATGCCTATTCAATTTATATATTGAAATTCTAATGTGAGAAACTGCCCTGGAAGAAGACAAATGTAGACTCCAGATAAACAGAAGAAACAACAACCTTCATCATGTTGATGACACCACATGTACATTAGGATTTGGAGAAGTCAAAGAACTATAACTAAATGTGAAGGAAACATAGGTTGATCATGGGATTGGTACCTAACTTCTGTGTTAATAGTGAAGGCATTCAGGTTATAGACAGTTTTCACTTCATTGTAACAATCATCATCGACAAAGGATACATCAGTAAAGAAATACCTCGCCGACTGGCACATGGCAGAACTTCAGTGAAGGACCTAATAAAAAATCTTCAATAAGACTGACATAACTTTAAGAACAAAGATCAGGATTGTTCATAATATATTTTCTGCAGCACTTTATGGATTTGATAACTGGACAATGAAAAAACAGGACAGAAAGAGTGCTGATCCCTTTGAACTTGCTAGTGAAGACTTTAAGATACCTTGGACCACAAGAAAACGGAAGAAATGGATTCCTGGTCAAACTTCTGAACTTTCTGAACTTTCACTTGCAGAACAAATGATGAGACTAAATCTTTTTCATGTTGGACATGCTATGAAAAGACAGTTCATTACAAAAGAGAATCACCTTTGGAAAAGCTGAAGTTAGAAGTATACAAGAATGACCAGCAACAAGATGGTTATCATGACAAAACCACTAGGAAGCCTGAAGACCAAATGTCTTGTAGGGAGGGATGTCATCTATATGGTCACTGGAGTTGACATCAACTTTGTAACTTTTTATCTGCTTCCACTGAAATACAGGCTGACCTAACATTAGAATAAATATCCTGGCTGAGTCTCCAAGTGTTTTTATACTTCTGTTTTATAACAGAAATTGTCAGTTAAGCAGCAGCACACACAGTTAGACTCCAACTTTTCTACCTAAGATGAGCTGCCTGGGTTGGCCTAGCTGTGTTACTCCATTTTCCTCCATTTTAGACAATCAATTTACCCCTTTGCTTATTTCACCACATAGTGGCCATATTTGAGTATGTCAATGAAAGTGTGATACACAGAGTGATATTATGGAAAATATATAGCAATACATGTACATGCAACCCTAAAGTATTCTCCTCAGTATGGAAACTGGTCAGTAAACTTGATAAAGAAAAACAGGTTTCTTTTATTTAAAAGTCATTGTGTGTTTAGCATAGATTCAGTTGTTTGTTGTAGCACTGTATAAAAGAGGCATATTTCCCAATGTTCAGATGGTAGCTTCTCCTGAGTATAATGTTCCATTTACTAAGCATGACAAGCCACAACAATTTCAAGGCCTATAAACAGAACCCAAACCAACCACCAAGAAGTGGAATGAGGAAGCGGCTGGCGATTGCTGTGTCTTTTGAAGGGAAGATACCCTGGGTGTTGAATGAAGGCCACTCAGCACTGTGATGTTGATTATATGGAGATGAAGAGGCCAATTTTGGAATGTAATTCAGATCTAATTGTCTGGACAGTTATTGGCTGTGGTTTAATGGAGCTTAGCCCACTTTCAGCGTGTGAGGTAGCCAGGGAGTCTGTGTTCCTCCTTGGCCCGTATATCTATACAATCTGTCTCTCTTATCTTCACCTTAAGAGAAGAGAGAGAAACAGCTATTGGGGACAAACAGAAATGAATGTTGTCCATTTAAATTAAAATGTAGTGCTGTACCATGACAAAAGCTACAACTGTATGCAATCAGGTTTAGATTTTGAAATGATGGGTTTTTAAGAAATTAAATGTGGTCAGTAGCCCGTAGTCTGTTGACAGCCCATTCTCTTTTTCAGCCATGGTTTTTATATTTTAGTTCTTTCATAAAAAAAAATAAATTCAGTTTAGCCTGGGGCCAAAATAGTAAAAAAAAAAGCCCCTTTCTTGGCATTGAGTGCACTTTTCTGCTTTTATGTCAATATTTAATTTTCTTTTTCTTTTAAAAAAAGTCCACGGTAAGTGGTTTGGCTGCCTTTTCCCAGTGTCCTCTCCATCAACAGGCTGGCTTCTGATGTAGACTGTGGTATACAGGCAGCCTACCTTGCCAACAGGCCCCTACAGTCAGTTGCTCATCAATCTGGGCGGGCTGTATTGGCCAGTCATCCGTCACCAGGTAGGGCTCGTAGCTAACACCATCCACAAAGAGCGCCACACGTGGAAACTCCACGTTGATCACGTAGTAGTGCCACTCTTTGTCACAGATCTGTAATGAGAGAACAGTCCCACAGACATTACTGTGACACCCACAAACAGGGGAATCCCTTCCTATACAAGGCCATGAGACAAACATCCATATCCTATATATGTCTGAGGTCCTGATTCCTGAATGAACTCATTTAAGAGATAATGTACAGCAAGACAAATTCTAACACATTAGCCAACACACATCCCCACAGATGTGAGGTCACAGAATCACAAAAAAGTAGGCATTATGCTTGCGTGATGTAGAAAGCACATGTGAAAGAAACACACATTTACTGTAGACTCATTTATATATTATTTTGCTGATTAGCTGATGCTGCTATCCAAAGCCACTTGTTATATTACCAAGTCATACAGCTGGATATGTCTTGGAAAATTAGATGCAATGTACCTTGCTGTAGGGTACAACAGCAAAAACCCTCTTAATACTTGAAGTTGCAGCATTTAGTTCTCACTATTAAACCTCATATTGCCTTCTCCTGAGAACCACATTTCTGGGTCTCATAAACTTCAGTGCAAAAAATTTGGATGAAATTCAAAACATTGCAGAACAAAAGCACCACACCAGAAAGCCAACTCCTCCACCACAGAAGATCCTCAGACCCCTGTGGAGTCCCTGCTGCTGGGGGCCCCACGGGCTCTTCAGCTAGGAGTAGGTTGTGCTCCCAAGCACATACATCACGACCTTGTTTGAGGAATGGCAGGGCAGCCTATCTCCGTTCAAACACTTCCTTCAAAAACTCAAAGGCCTCTGTAGACAGGTCCCCGAACTTTCAAAGTCCTTCACAGACTTGCCCTTAGGTCAGCCTCCCTACTTTACCTCTCCCAAGGATGGGGCTTCACCGCACTTTCTGATTTCTTTCCTGTCCCTCTCATTGCTAGTCCTCCACCGTGCCCAACATCACATTCAGAGGCTCTCCAGACATTCTCCTTTTTTACAGCCCTGGGATGCTCAGCAGAAAACAGAAAACAATGATTAAAGCCAGCCAGTCACTTTCTCCAAGAAGCCTCGGGGTAGCCGTTTAAATGCAATGCCCGTGCGACAGCAAATTGTATAGCCGTCCACAGAGAGAGAAACCCATCAAAATGATGCTGAGTGGGAAGTCATAAGTTTTCCTGCCAGTGGAACCCTGGCAGAATTCAGACCCCTGGAGTATCCAGGGACACATACTGTATGTGACAGTTGAGAGCCATCAGATTTACTGTCAGATAGGAGATTTTCAGTGCTTCCGAGGTATGTGTGTAGATCCGCCTGACATCACGACGCCACCGGATAGACGGAGCAGAACCATCATTACATGAAGTCAGCCTAGAAAACTCAACAAGAAGCAGGAAACAGGCAGTCAAAGTGAAACATAAGGATGGGTAATTCAGCATGATCAGGAATATAATCAATTTCCAGCACTTGACTTGGACACCAGCACGCTGTGAATGGCTAAAAGCCATGTATGCAAGCCAATGGGATGTAACTCACTTCTAAGTGATGGCCCGCACTTAAATTCAATTCAGTTAAATTCCAGTTTTATTTATATAGCGCCTTTAACAAAGAGCATTGTCAAAAAGTGCTTTACATAGTCCCGGGGCCAAGGTCCCCAATGAGTAAGTCAAAAGCACCAAAGGCAAGGAAAATCTCTCTCAGAAAGAAAAAGGAGAGGTCTGATTGGTTGAGAGCATTAATAGCTACATGTGTTGTGTCCAGGAGTACCGCCCTGTCTCCTCCCTTTGAGCAGCACATATATAAAGGCAATCACAAATTACACACCAACCTAGAGACTAATTGTTGTTTAGTCACGCAGTCGTGTCCGGCTCTTCGCGACTCCATGGACCAAGCGACTAATTAGCAATGCAATAAAAGCTGCTCCTCCAGAGGCCAAGTCAAATTCTTCTCTGCTTGCTAATTTTTAGCTGGAGAAAAATCCTTCAGCAATACCAAAAATAAAATGTGCTATCTAGACCGTCAACTGTGGTGAAGTTTGTTTGTCATTTACAATTGACCTTCTGGTCCCTCTCCATCGTGCTAAGACAGACCCACCCACAAAATCTCTGGTTATGCTGTTTGTTCATCTGACAGTGTCTGCACTGGTAAAACTTACTTTTTTCCACTTATCAGTGAGTAAAGTGTGAATTCTGCCTGTTAACCACAAGCTTTGAATCAGTAATGGGAAGAGTGAGGATGATGCATGTCTCTTGGTGAGTTCTTCTTTACCTAGTTAATGAAACAATGAACTCTAGCTAATGAGGCAGAGAAAGAACCCACCCACCCCCATGGAGCTGCAAACGTCAAGCCCAGACGGCAATCACTCCGTCATTAGATCAAATTTTGAAATCCCTCGGACACATGGAGGGTCATTGGGGGCTTTGTCTCTGAGCGCAGTAGCTTTAAATGACAGGCAGAAAAAAATTACAATTAAAAAATTGAGTGGTGCAGTGAAAGAAATAAACCCATGACATGTGACCACACAGCTGTTAAAATCGCAAGAAATAAAATGCTATTGGACCCTTATAAAGTTGCTCAGCAAGACCTATTCCAGGACAAGCCCTGCAGAGTCTGAAAGCCGCATTAGGTAGCCACAAGGTAGCACCTCTACAACGTGGCCAGCATTTAGCAAAACTTCCCATAGCAATCTCCCTCTTCCCCTTACTTATTATTGAACTTCAGTTCCAACTAAAAAATGTAAAGATGTGTAACTTCTGTTTGTTGTCAAGCTCAATATAAAATGGCGTCATTACAAAATTTTGGTAGGCTGATTGCTTTTCCTTTCACAGAAGGTAAAGTCCTTTATATCATATTTGGATCAAAATGATTCAGTCTTCAGTTGCGGACTGATATTCTGATAAAAGTCAATTCAAAAAATCTGTTTGAAGTGTTGGAAAGATACAAGAATAAACTTAAGAAAATGGAGCTGCAGCCAGATCTGACATGAGTCCATGAGAGGTTTCAAGGCATCAATGCATGCTATTAGGATGTGAATGTGTATGTGCGTGAGCATGAACGCATTGCATTGTATGCATATTATTGTACACGAGTGCTGGTGTGTGTGAATATGCATATGTGTGAGTTTATATCATCGTTTGTGCATTTAAGGGTTTAAATGTATCTATGAAAATAACCCCCCCTCCCCTAGTGCTTCCCTGACCTGTTCGAGCTTCCAGTGGAATTCGGCAGGCCGGAAGGTTCCGCCATGCGTGAAGTCTCTCCTCAGCAGGAAAACCAGCCGGCAGATGTGCACATAGAGGGCATAATGATGGCGGTTCATCTCTGTACGGAAAACACTGGTGACACACTAAGAACATAGATACTCTTCCACCCGAAGGCTGTGACACTCCACGTACGCTGCCTTCAGCAATAAATCTTTTCTTCATGTACATTCACTCATGGGAAATAAGTAGAACTGCTCTATTTGCCCCTCCTATCAATGAAAATTACATTTCCGTTAATGATCTTGATCGGCAAGGAAGTCTGCAGCTAGTTAACAGACTAAGATAGGCTAATTGGGATCTGCAAATGGTTTGAGCTGTGAAAATAGCCCACACCATCACTTTAGCATCGCTCATGTTAGTCGTACAATTGGCATACTAAGGAAATCTCCCAGGAGTTCACTAGATGAGGAATTTTGGCTGCTAGCAATCAAACGTGGATATAAAAGTATTATGAGTCTATGAACATGTAAAGAGGCACAGTTGGATGCCCTTTGCCTTTATAGGATTAGGTGATAAAAATAAAGTCACAGAGAAAAGCATTTTGCTCTTAATTCAGCTCATAGAGCAGCCTTCAGCCCATCTCCTACCAATTGGGTTGCAGGTATTCTCACAGCTGTTAGTTTGTTCTGTCCTAGACATGCACCCCTACCAAGATACAGACCCCAACCGACACCTCACCAGTTTTGTCTGAATTGCAGAGCAGGGTCTCCTTCTCAGCCCGTAAGCCTGGGCTGGGCCCGTGCTTCATCCAAGTGGCAATGGTGAATTGGTCCGTTAAGTTCTGTGGCACAACCCCATCTGGGATGTTGGTCGCCTGCCATCCATCAAAGCGGAAGATAAGGTCACTGTCCCTCCTACTGTCAGTGAGCAGGGAGGCTGTCCAATTGGTGTAGGTGCTGGGGGCAGGAAGCAGGTCCGTGCTGCCCGACGCTGCTCCTGGTGATTACAATATGCCTGTTGTCAGAATTTCACAGATGTATAGCATGTATAATAACCCAGCATTTCCAAAGAGTGAAGATATCATTAATGAGGCCATACAAGGCACTCTCTTTGCGGTGGATGTGAGAAAGCTAGATTTATACACCATGGTCTGCAGTCCCTTTTGTACTACAGGTTACTAGATCCACGTTAACACAGAATTCAAGCTCACTTCCAGTCAGAGTCTGGTTATTTCTTATTCAGCGATGAATCTGCAAGCCGTTTATTCTGATCAGAGTGGCGGGATGGTAATATCTTACTTTGTACAGATTGTACAGATTTGATGCTAAATGGAAATGAATAGATCCTGAAAGGTCCTCTCTTAAATTTGACTGACTGGAAAGGATCTAACTTACCAGCCATGTAGCAAAAAATGTGGTAATCAAATGCTAAGAAGCAAGTATCTGTTGGGCAAGGCTTATAGATTTTTGTCTGGCATTGGAATGAGCTGTGAACACTCTGAATTCCTTCAGAGAAGCTCTTCAGTGGAAATAAACAGATCTCATATTTATTTATGTGATTTCAGATTAAATCATCTACCTGTGTTATAGCCTGATTACCAAACCTAGCCATTTAAACCATTTCAGGGCGTTCAAAAACTGTGAACCTTTATGACAAAATGAACTGCTGCTCTCATTGTCCACTTTGCAGAATTTTCTAGCAATCGCAGACCCTTTCTCCAGTCATCAGCCTATCCTCTCCAGGATGCTGTAGGAGCCTTGTATTGCTTTCTGAACCAAGGAAGAGACGGCCTAGTGGAAAACATCATTCTCATTACAGCCAATTGATTTTTCTTAGCAATACATGTGCTTGCTTGCTTCTTCACATTCTTGAAGCGGTTTTGAAAAGCTCAGTCCTCAGGGAGCAGAGGGCATGGGGAGGTCGATGCAGTCAATTGCAGAGAAGTCCAGAAAGCCTTATGAAGATGAGGCTGGACTTATTAATGACCCTTCTTCTGCCATTCCTTCCTTCTTAATTTCATCAAAATTTCATGTCCACCAGCAAGCTTCTGAAAGTGCAACAGAAATGTCTTCCTTTTAAAAAGTCCATGTCTGACATATTTGCCAAGTGATACAGTATATTCTCACATCATTAATCTCGAGAGAATGTTATTAGCTTTCAGAGTTAGATTTTAGCTTTTAAAATCCGAATGAATGTAAAGTGGTTTAATTGTACATTGGTTCTTCATTTTTAAGAAAGCACACTTTATTTTATTGTAAATCAGTTAACAATCAATGTACTTTCAAAAAGCATTTAACAATTCACAGTGGAGGTATGGGCTGAACAGCTGTGCATATAAATGAGGATATTAAGGGTCAATTTTGACCATCTTTCACATAGTTTAATGTTATTCCACACTTTGCTCAATGGTTTTAATGGTTGTTTACTGTGCGTTTTGCCATAAGCGCTCCCAGAAACCACAATGATTCACATGGGGAGACAGGTACTGATACATGGTCTGTGGGCATGTCACTCCTCACAAGGAAGGTTACCAAGGGTCTTTGGTTCGATTCCCTTCCCTGACTATTTGTATGGTGGTTACATATTCTGTCTGGAATGGGCTTCCTCCTGCAGTCCAAAAACATGCAGCTTAGCAGGACTGGTGTCTGCAATTCACTCCTAGTGGGTGAGAGTATGTGTTTCTATCATAGCAAAAATCACCTTAACAGTCACAGGTGATCAGAACAGCAAAAACAGTCCATATGATATAGTTTATTGCTTTTTGCAAAGAAGTCTCACAAGATCACCAAGGCAATCCCTAGAGAGCTCTGCCCCCTACAGTTACAAATCCATATTTATAGTACTTCATAACTGTCTCTGACGTAGCAAACACATCAGTTTCCATGTCATCACCCAGGAGTAGGCCTTAAGGCTGTATAATCTCCAGCACCTGAAGGCCTTCCCCCACAAACATGTCTGGGCTGTTTAAATGCTCAGAGCTTAGGAGGGCAACGTCCAGCCTGCTATCCTGCTTGTACACCATCTAGACACCCCAACGGCTTTATCCCAGCCCAATCTCCAGTGTGTTTGGCCTTGCAGATTTCATTTTGACCATACAGCGTCTTATCATAGAGTTAACATATTTTGCACGTACACTTTGTCTCCGTCTAAGTAAGTCTAAGTTAAGTCTAAGGTTATTATTCTATAAATACCATGGATTAATAGGATCAACCATTAATCGCAATCAAAATTAATAATCCCCCCCCCATGTTTTCTTTGAAGAACTAACGTTCACTGCTGGGTACGTTGATAAAGGCAAATGAATAAAAATTCAGGGATAATCCATTGATGTCTTGATCATGTCACTTGATCATGGCTAATAGGGGCTTAAGTGAATTTTTATTCACAACAACTTTTTTTCTCCAATACCATACAAATATTATACCAGAGACACACAATTTAGGGACTTACTTCCTAGACTATTCCATGTAATGCAATATAGACCTACAGGTTCAAATTCTTTTCCGTTATGCTACCCACTACCCACAAGAAGCTTACCACAGAGTTTCTGGAGGGAATTCCCCGAGTAGGTCTCACGGTCACAGCCCTTCCCAATATGGCTAGTCTGTAGCTCCACAGTGGCCCGCACAGAGGACACTGGCTCATTGCACGTGTCCAGGTACATGCTGGGAAACAGTTGTTTGCTGCCAGTTCCAGGCTCATAGTCCACCCGCTTGTTCCAGCCTGGCAGAGAGGTACATAGATTGGTAGACTTTATAAGCTCAGGTTATACCTTGTCTAATATCTTGTACTTCAGTCAAGTACCGAGAATGACCTTTGTGTGTGAAAATGTGCTATGGAGATAAACTTGCCTTGCCTTACTATCAATGAAGGGATATGCTTAAATTCTATGGTATATATTCTCAGGGCTGTAGCTGTTGGGGTGAAACCTGGTGATGATTCTAGAGGCTCACAGTCAGAGGGGGCCCAGAATTCCTAGCTACAGTCCAACATATTCTTAGGAAGAAACATGTGGAGCTATTATAATTGTCATACAATGTAACAAATCACCTAAAACTATTAATTGTAGCTTTAACCTTATAGTGAATTTTAAAGCCTAAGAAAGCAGTGTATCTCTAATTACTCATGCATTATGTTTCAGAAAAACTCCAGTTGAAGAAATCTGAATCTGGTGTGATAAGCTCACCAAATCAGAATGTGTGGTCAGATGTGTGGCAATTCTATCGACACTGTAGAAATAGAAGTTTACACCTCGGCAGGAAGCAGGTGAGCCCTGACAGCCTCCTCCAATATGCTGTTGCCTATCTGACTGTTTTTCCTCATTGATGTTCATATTGTACCAAGGAACTTAATGAACTTGTCCTGCCTGATGCTAGACGAGGATGGGCTTCCCCTTTGAGTCTGGTTCCTCCCAAAATTTCTTGCGCCTGAGGGAGTTTATCTCTCTGGGGACCTTGGGGCCGGGACTATGTATAGTGCTTTGTGACAATGCTTCTTGTTAAAGGTGCTATCTAAATAAAACTGAATTGAATTTAATTATAAAATTTATTATCTAGTATGGTGATCTGTCTGTTACTGCAGAGCGGCATTTTTCATGCATCTATGAATGCTCATTATTTTATACTGGCTTCTCCTCATTATATTATGCCTTGTTGAGATAAGAAGTGCTTTGCTTTACCAAGAAATTCTCATGGATGGACACACCAGAATGAAAAACAATATAATGATGAAAGATAGACAACTGAGGTTGGAAGGTACTTGATATGTCACTGAAGAGCTAAGCATCTTTCAGGGTGGTGATAGTGTTTATGATGCCGGCGGATCAAAGCCTCGGGAACATCCAATTGCCAATGTTGCCATGCTGAAAAACAATATATGAAGCTACAAAGAAAGGATGACTACTGGAACATGGAATGTTTGGAGCTTGAACCAAGAAAAGCTGGAGGTCTTAAGATGAAATGGGATTGCATACAAGTCAGCGTTTTAGGTATTAGCAAACTTAAATGAAACTTAAATGGACCAGACAAGGACATATTTGGTCAAGCAGACATACAATTTTCTAGCATGGAAATGGGCGGCAAAAAAAAAAAAAATGTGGTTGCTTTCAAAGTCAAGACAGACATTGCAAAGACTGTACGCAATGTGAAACACTATACACAATGTGAAAGATTTATACAATGTGAAAGACTGCATACAATGTGAAAGATTGAACACAATGTGAAAGGTGGCACACAATGTAAAAGTCTCCAACAATGCTGTGACTGATATTAATCCTAATTTGTGGACATCTATTGAGTAAAACATTTATTTGTTGTTTAGTCACGCAGTTGTGTCCGACTCTTCGTAACTCCATGGACCACAGCACGCCAGGCCGCCCTGTCCTCCACCGCCTCTCGAAGCCTGCCCAAACTCATGTTCATTG
>JAACJT020023022.1:0-27219 GCA_009936485.2 Gymnarchus niloticus | reverse complement strand
TCTGGGGACTGTGGGCCCGGGACTATGTAAAGCGCTTTGTGACCGTGCTCCGTGTTAAAAGCGCTATATAAATAAAACTGAATTGAATTTAACTCTAAAAGAACCAATTAAACAGCACAGACACACAAACCACAATCATGCAAACTGACACATTCCACATCGGTGCCGGAGAAACACAGCACATGAATGAGTACTAAAGCTATCATCATATCATTTCAGCCATGCTATCTGTGCCATCACACTTAACAGCATCTTTCACAATGGACTGGTGACTCCTGACTAACAACCTGAAGTAGCTTTTACCAGCAGTTTCAAACTACCAGACAGGCATGGAGACAGGTAGAAAGTCTTTGGTTTGTCGAGAAACTTTACCAAACATTTATCAATGACACATTGGTCTATCAGTCTCTACATTTAGCTGTTAGAGTCCTGATGGCTTCCCAGAAGATGAAATATGCTGTTAAGCTACCAGAGGAAGCTGGAATGAAACGAGGATGAAGGAGCCTGTGTTCAATGACAAATCAGGGGGATTTACTCAACAATAAAAGCGTCATCAGGGAGTAATGTTAGGTCCTCAGATAGACAAGAGATTCCATTAGTTAGTAAGAAATGGGTAACCAGCAAAAACTGCCCTCTGGGGTCTCCTTTATTGCATAATGTGCGTGGCGGGATGCGACAGATAACCGTTCATCTCCATGCTCCTCACTCTTTACGGCTGGGTGCTCATTTCCGGGAGCCTTGGACCGTCATGCAGAGAGATTAAGAGCCGCAGGTGAAGCAGGTGGAGCCATTCCAGCAAGTTTATCACAGCAGACAGAAAAGGACAGAAAAGCAGGCACTCCTCGCACGTACACACACATGCATGCCTTTGCCCCTTCCTCAGTATGCTGTCTGCTGCTGTGTTCTGCCAAGTGATGAACTCAGTTACGGGGAACACTCTGCAACTTCATGGAGGTCAGGGACAGAAGATTGGAGGGCGTAGGTTTCAGCTAAGTGCTCCATATCAGAGTGAGGGGTGAGTTAAAGATGGACCTGTGTACGATACGCAAGACCTGGAAATGCCAGTCCAACAACATGACCAGCAGCCGCAGCAAGCAATGTTGGTTAAAGAGCAAGAACCAGTCGGTGCTTAGGGGGCTACCTGAGAGCTAAAAGTGACAATCAGAGGAGATAGCAGCACACCGAGACCGAGGCACCGGACACAACAGAAGTAGGTCAAAACAGCCATGGAGACAGCCCCTTAGACCAGCTGACGTTTCAGAAACAAAACCGTTCTGTTCAGACTGGGTCCTCTGGATACACAGTGCATCTTCCCGCTCACACCTCAGGTATTTCTGTTGATCTGGGTTCTAAAAACAACCCTCCACTGTTAGCGCAGTTTTTCAGGGTCGATGGCTAAGCTGTCCACCAGTATTTATACATGACCATTTATATTTTCCTCATCGGTCATAAAAAGGTCATACAATCTTAGTGGATTTGGACTGTGTACCCATAGCTACACTAATATCTTTGCCAGGAGAATGTAAAAGAAAAACAAATATTTTGTTTGCATGCAGAAATATTTTTATTTTCAGGAGACTTGAAACCTTGCAAGTCTTGCATGAGCAGTCTGGACAGGACCTGAGAATATGCAAGTCTTGCCATTTCTTTCGGCTTGCCTATATTACACTGTAAAACAGTTAAATGAGCACAAGCTTATCTCCTTGCCTTCCATCCATCACTCCATCCATCTACCAACTGCTTATCTTGGTCAGGGTCATGAAGAGGAGGGGGCAGCACAGAGTAAAAAGCAGTTGTACACCCTGGACTGGATGAAAGTCCCACTTAATGTGTCCCCCGACTGTAGGACACATTATTGTCACATTTGCTCATAAACTCACTGCTGTTTATCATACCGTGTTTCATACTGCTCCCATCTCTGATTTCTGCTTCCACATTAATGTATATTGCTGTCTCCAATGTTAGCAATTATAAAAAGTAATAAAAAACAAGGTAACTCTTGCTGTTTCAAAAAACCCAGAAACAGATTACACTTTAAATGCACAGTTTTCCCAAACATGCACATGGCGGCAGAAATCTAAAGTATATGGGGTGACATTTTGAAGCTCCCCTCTCGTAACTTGAGTGACACTGTTGAGAGGCAGGACAGACACTCCTGAGATAACTGCAGAGAGCAGGCACGTTGTGACATGCCTGACCGCCACTGGGGGGCAGCACTGAGATTCTGTTAACGTCGACACCATCAATCTTCACCCTCCTTCTTCAGCGACACATGGTAGGTGACAGCTAACATTTGCTCCCAGGAATGCTGAATTCTCGGGGCTCAGCAGAAAGTTCAACCCCTTTCTCTCAAACTTGCATGGTGTTCTCTCTCCCTCTCCTCTTCATTTTTCCCCTTCCAGCTAACCCTCCCCCGAGGCAGGATTACCCCCCTAAACAAACCTGCCTTTGATTTCCAGCCTTCTAGACCACTGGGGAACTAACTGCTGACAGGCTCTTTTGAGAAGCAGGCTGCACCAAGGGGGAAGCCATTTAGAGCATGGAAAGCAGAATGATGATGATATTTGGGGTAAAACAAAGACACCAGTGATGAGAGCAGCAGCCAAACACAAGGCCTTGCTTTTGCAGATACTCTGTTTTTTCTGGGCTGTGCACCCACAAGAAGATACCACAAGCCACAGGTACCCTTTTACCCTCAATATTTGCCCATTATTCTTTACCGTATGTCATTCTCTCACCCCTTACCCATCTGGTCCACCATGGTAGACCAAGAAACCCCCCCCCAATCTCCCTAACTGCCAGATAATAAGCTGTTGGAGGTGCTGCAAGGTGTTCAGTGTACCTCCCTGATGACAGAACGGCTCTGTTTCCCACTTTGCTTATGTCCTTGTCCCTCCACAACCCCCAGGGCCTCTTATCTGGGCTCTCTAACCCTCCCCAACCTGTCAGTGGTCTCGCATCGCCTATCCGACCTCTCTTACCAAGTTCAAACCCGGTTGCTCCAAGGCATTCCTGGCTGCCAAAATCCCTTTAAAGAGTGTCACGGCATACCATCCCTCAACCCCAGAGGAGAAACACCCAAGAATAGACACATCGCAAGTCTTCTTCTGCTTATTTAGCACATATATTTATTCAAATCATTCTCAAGCCATTCTCGTAAGAGTGCATTGTGTGAGAGGAAGTACCATTTCACAGCATACTGTCCAATTTTTGGCTGTCGAAGGTATACGCATATTCGTCACAATTCAGTGCTCCATGGGATTGTCCTGCGAAACCACATCACTGTTCTCAACACTCCACGAGGTAAAACTCTCACCCCACTTCTGCAGAGAGGAGAGGAACCTTAAAGAGGAAGGCTGCTTTTTCTGGATTATTCTGGAATCTAAAGACAGTCACTCCACAAGAATCTAAGACCACAGTTCAACAGACAGAGGTCATTGCTCAGACATACAGAGGAGATCCTTATGTCAGACTCTGCCCAATCAATACCATCAATGGTACCTTGAGTTGACCTGTTGGATGCCCTCTGCTTCCCCCCCTTCCCGTCTGTGTCAGCTTAACTCTTCCTCCATCACTCGTCACCATAATGAGCCATGGGGATTACAACACAGTCAGCGCTACAAACCTCAGTGCAAATAAATCCGTATTAGTGGACTGGGGAAAAGTGATGAAATTGTTCTCATTGGTTCCTCTGGTCTTGTGGCTCATTTTTGTGATTTAGTGTTTTATGGGTCTGGCTGACAAAAAAAAAAAAGGCAAAAGAGGAGGAGAATGAAGTTGTAGGCAGTCTGCAAAAACAAAAGCAGCCTGCCACACACAGGGACCCTAAATAAACGCCATTATACAACAAGTGTAAGTTTTCTCCAGAGGGGAATTCGCTGGTTTGCTTTGGGCAAGCGAAACATACACAGGGGGCCTGTACCAATTAAACTGTGACGAGTGTCGGCGCTCAAAGATATTTAATTACAAAGAAACGACATCAGTTTTTATACCACCTGCCAACTGTGGACGGTTCGAGTTTCTCCCCGCTTCTGCCACTTTTATTGCTAATTAATTGCAACTCCACAGCTCCGCTGCTAATGAAGTTGCCGCCGCTGATTAAATGGGAGCACCACCTTCGCCTCTTTCCCGCTTGTGTGCCGCGTTCCCGCGCTGCTCCAGTGCCACGCTCGGCGGCGTCCTACCGCGCAGTTTGCGAGATAAAAGCGGGCACCATCATGTCATTTACCAAAAACGGGAAGGATTCCTGCTGATGAAAGGAAGTGGGAAAAGTATTAGCTGAAAAGTAACACTTGGTTAACTGTAATTCGAATTGAGGCAAACTCAGACATTTGTTGTAATACTTTTTTTTTTTTTAAAGTAGTCTACCAATAAAATCCAAAGACCAAAATTACATGTTAGATAATATCTAATATAAGGAAAAGGGGATGACATTAACACTCTCCATATGCAATTCATGAGAAAGGGCAGAGCAACAATGCACAGTATTATATTTCTATAAGGATAATCCAAGTTTCTTAAAGGCGCATTACTCTTTTTTCTTTGATTACACTGTGCCTCCACAGAGCATGTATAGTACAATGCTAACTTTTTTTTTGCATGTGTGTCCTATACTGAAAACATCATAACAGTAAATATTCCAAATCATGTAATTCAGATGAAAAAATTTGAAAATAATGTGGGGATGAATATGTGAATGTAATTTTTGACCATCTCCCACAAGGGCCAAACACACATCTACACAGCAGGCTCCTCCTGTCACACTGTTAAGCTCTCTTCTTCCACTAACCTGTCATCTCCTTCTGGCTCCCTAATCAGATCTTTTATTTCATCCTCACTGGCTTCCTCCCTCTATCCGGATATTTTATTCTGTCTTCTCTAGCTGCTTCTCTCCTGTTCCCCTTCAGACAGTGACACAGCCATTTTAAAATCATTAATTCTTAACCTCCTGTGTTTGTGGTTCAAGCGGAAACTTGTTTACCTGTAGGAAATCCACACAACCGCAGCCCAGCTGATCCAAACCAGCTGGCTGAAAACAGCGATGCTAAAATGGTGCCTTGGGATATCTCATACTCTGTGGTTTTACCCAGAGTATTGAGGGATGGTGGCTCGTGTGCACGTTTTCTGAAGCAGGAATTTAATCTAAAAAGGAACCACATCACTGAGACTCCTCACTGGGGCATTAATCTCATGTAACAGAGCACAAAGGTCACCCAGTAGGTCGGGAAATGAGCCAATCATGTGAGAGTCACAGCTGATGCATTTGTAAACAAAAGTAGTTAGCTCCGCAGCAGAAACAGTCATGTGACCCTATACACAGTCTGAACAGCCAATTGGATTCTTAAGCAGATGAGGTGAGAATCCCTAACACCCCCACCTTCCTTTAACTTCTAGTGTCTTCTAGTCATACTGCTCATACTTGTGAAGAACTTCGTTATCTAATAGCCTCTGTTGAATAAATTAGTGTAGTAACAAAATAAAATAAATAAAATTATAAAATAAACAACTGATCTGAGGACCTTCAAATGTCCAGGGTGTAGGGTTGTGCTCCATGAATGCCCACTGTCAGACTTGAAAATTCCCAGATAAAATTCCCAAACCTGGTGGCACAGGCAGGCAACAGAATTTGAAATTCACAGCAGTGACTGGTGAAAGATTAACAACTGGTGTGGCTACGGGCCCAGACCAATCAAGAGGCTATTTGACATTTGTATGAGACAGACCCTCCGGGCTATGAGTACCCTTCAGGTTCTAGGTCTTGTTATTCCCAAAGGGATCATGTTGGTGAGGAATGTGTTCTTCTCATGCAGAATGTGTGGATCTGTGAGTGTGCCCCCTGGGCTGTGTGTAACGCGCTTTAAAAATCTGTGTCAGAAATAGAAGTTTTATGAAGCTTTGCATGTTGATGCATTTTTACTGAAACACAAGCTGGCGGTCAGGTTCCCAACCTGGTTCTGTGTGTAGCATCAGTGTGTACAACCTCTGTTTTCTTTTAGTTTCCTCCACTGTTGAGATTTTCACTATTATAAACCTTGACTGGAAAAGAGGTCAAATAAAATTAACTCAATTCCATAAATATAGTGACATTTTCCATAATCTGTAACATTAATATTAACATTTTGACAATTTCGACCCACGACCTTGTACTACATCAGTGCCTGGAGGGAAGGAAGGAGGGAAGGAAGGAAGGAAGACACGCAGGCAGGCGGGTGGACGGACAGGCAGGCAGATACATACATACATACATACATACATACTTTATTAATCCCCAAAGGGAAATTCAGGTGCCTCAGCAGCAAGTGAACACAATATTACACACACACAGACAATAACAACACAACACTACAATAATACAAACTACAATAATACAAGTAAAAGTTTAAAAATAAGTCAACAATAAAGTAAGCTGGCAAAGTTACAATTAATCAGTTGAATGTTTAAGCTATGAATTTTTCACAGCTTAAAGTGGAAATAATGAGGCACTAAGAAACAGAAGCAGGGATGGGCAGCTGGAGATGGAGGTGTTGACTTAGACCTTCTGTGGGAAAATGGTTTGTTTGTGAAGACTGACACTGCAGGATTAAATGGAATGGTGTGAATGTGGTGAGCTGAAGCAGTCCATCTGATCAAGGCAGGAACGCTGGGATCTCCGGCAGCCAGAGGAAAGATGGCCGAGGATGAGGAACATCAGTGGTGACGTGCACCAGGTTCTGACCGTCTGCCCCAGTTTCACATAGTGGAGAGCATTGCTGTATTGGAACAAACTCAAATTATGGTCCTAATCCAGACCTCTCTCACCCTGCAGTCTCTATGTATCTGTCACCTCCAGAGACTGAAGATTCAAGGTGCTATTCAGTTTATCCATTTTCAGGAAAGCCAATATCGATTTAGTCAAATAACAACACTCTCACAAAAATCCTCCGTACAAAAATCTGAATGCAGAAGTGCGGTGATGGCAGCAAAATAACCAAAACAGGAGTGGGAGAAGAGGGTTCACAGCAGAGTAAATGGATCTATTTGTGGAAGAGGAGACCACAGCACTGATTGGCTATGTCGGGTCTGGTTCTAGGGAGACTGAAACAATCAGCAGGTAGGACTAAATATATCAAATCTAACAACAATTTACAAATTATTACTGGTCACAGAAGAAAAAAGGCAAAATAAATAAATAAACTAAACAGAGGGATCAGGGAAACAAAACAAGAAACTCAGTAGGGAAAAATTGCCAGAAACCTTTAGAAAGGCAAGGAATTGAATTAACTAGACAAGACTGCACACTAAGCAAATATGCCAGATAAGGCTCTGCCAGGAATTGATAACATGTTATGGCTAACAAGACTGAGCATCTCCTTATTGTTTCTACCTCTGTTTTGTTGCCAAGAGCCCCAGTAACATGAAGTTAGAGGTGGACTCCTTCTTCTTTGGGGCACCTCAGTTGGCTGCAGAATAACATGAAACCTGACTGCACCCCCCTCCCTTCACAGGATGGTCAAATAAATCCATATGTGTGCTGAACATGCTCATGGTCGCTGTCTACATAGCTCTTTAACCCTAGGGTGAAATGAAGCTCTCAGGCCATGATCTGAGGTTCTTGGTCAGGTTTAAAATATAACTCTCCTTCATTACACTGCTATTAATATTTACTGCCTGAACGTTGCGGGTCCATCTATCTTCAGACTGCATCTCCTTGTGAGGATCACAGTTTTAGAACTGAGGAAGCAACAAAATATGACTTTCTCTCCTTTCCAGAATTAGCTACTATTTGATAAAATTCATTGGATTGTTTTCATGTTGTTTTGTCTGCTTCAGACAGCTATTTCCTCCATGTTGTTATACTTTCCTCTCTAAAAACTGTGTCCAGAAGTAAACAGGAAAACAAAGCCTTTGAAGGGTTCGAAGATACCCCAGGCTTTGTCGACTGATTTACTCTGTATTGTGTATTCCTTGAAGATGTCCGCTTATATTCCGTTCCATTTATAGATTCTCAAAAATGATTTTCATTATGACAATTTCTTCCAATAAAAATACCTCTGCTGATATTTTAAATCATTGAAAGGGGAGAAAAACCTGCAAGTAACTAACTTCACTGCATTGCCATCCACTTATTTATTACTGAATAATTTACATGTTTTTTTGCTTTTATTGTTGAACTTCTCCAATTTTTTCTTAAATGATATACTGTATATGGGAAAAGAAATGTAAATTATAAATGCACAATGCCTAATACAGGAGTCAAAATCATCAAGCAGTCAAGCATGCCTGCTTGTACACCTCAGATGAATTTCAGAGAAAACAGATCATGATTATGAGTTTAGCTAGCAGGACTTAATAACTTTTAGGTCATCAGAGGCATGCGGCACTTTAATAGCAAGGACTGGATTCTTCCCAGTTTGGTTGGGAGGCTTAATGGTGGACTAGTAAACTGAGAAGTGAGACTGGACTTAACCCAATATATGCAACGAGATTGAATGGGTGAATCCAAGATATTGACAAACATTCAGAGAGGAGGAGAGAAGTTTGGTTAAAACGACTCACAGACGACTACAAAGGAAAAAGGCAATCAGGAACGAGCGAGAGAATGCTGGATCAGAACAAACAGGAAAAAAACAAAGAGGAACAAGCCGGAAAAGTATGCATGATGCTGAAAAATCACAGCTGGTTATCAGATGGATGTGACTTTTAAGCTGCATCTGTCTAAGCAGTTATTCCATTAGACGGTTTCCTTACTGCATCCACCCCCCACGCAACCTAGTTTGAATAATTCAAATTCCAATCAGCTTCTTACTGCCATTGTTGATGTTCTGACCACATATACCCATGTCCTGACAGACTCTAATCGGGAAATTAGGGTTCCAGCATTACTGAAGCCTATGATTTGACTGATAGGGAGGGCCTTTGAATCACAGAAACACATCAACTACAGACATTCTTCTACTTACAATGGGGTTGTTTACCAACAAATAAATCGGAAGTGAACAATTTTAATAAAATATTATTGTTACCTCCCCCAAATTGTCATTTTCTACTTAGGCGGGTGACTTCTGTCAGTGTGCTGGCTGATCTTGTCATACAGCATATGATTTTACATTCGGAATTTGACTTTTTTGCTGTTGACTATTTTTAATTTTGTAAAATTATTTTCGCACATTGTGGAGTGTTCGCAGTTTGGTTTTTGCTATGCAGGGCCATTTTCTGAGCTCGGCAAACAGTGCACTCCCATTGGATAAGTTGAACGTCACATGATCCCCCTTTTTCCACTCACCAGATGAAACCATTTTTATGCATTCAAATGAAGTAAATCAACGCATTTTTACAACATTCTCTGAAAAATTGGAAGCCATGGTTTTCAAGTAACAGCGATCACATGACAGCTACATTCCAGCAGGGAATGTGCGATTCAGTGATTCTGAGCTTCAGTTTGTGCTGCACACTCACTGACTAATCAGATGCAGAAACTCAGAAAAGTCAGGGACAAACATTGTTATAGTTGGTCACAAAGGAGGTGGGACCTCCACATGTCACTCAGGTGACTGATTAGTTCAGAGCCAGGCAGGGGGCCGCCTACTTGCAGCATGCTGTTTTTGTCAGCCAATGTTGCTGTACCTTATCTCTTGCTCCTCGGGTCAGTGCCAAAACTAATCTGTAGCGAGTGACATTTACAGACCCCAGGCCTGAAGGACACAAAATGGAGGGGGACATGGATGGAGGGGGAGGCAAAAACTGACTGAGACAGGACTCTGGGGTAATGGCAGTGTGAAACAAATTTAATCATTTTCACATCCACCTCTGATTGGTTTTCAACAGTAAATGCTTTTCCTTCAAGAGTTCAGGCCAAGGTGACAGTTGGGGGGTGTCCCCTCTCTCACTAGTGGTGCCCCCTTCGTCCCCCACCACCGATCGGCAAATGAGAATGGAACATCTTTCCATCTCACGGTGGGTGGGGAGATGCAGGGACACTCTGTCCGAGAGTACAGCCAAAATAGAGACAGTGACTGAAAGCGGGCACATGTCCTCCCAAGCACGCCCCCATAGCCTTTGCTTCCCTCCACCCCTCAGTTGTCCCTCCCCCTCCTGGGGTAACGTACGTCTGTCAATACATCGACAGCTATTCTGCCACTGGCATGCGCTGCACCGACCGCCAGCTCCGCCCAGAACCCCGATCGACGGGTGCTTTCGAGTGTCAGAATAATCAGCCGTGGGCCATTTCAGCCGAGACTGGGGGTGGGGGGGTTGAGAGCCGTGGGAGAAAGTGATTGATGGCATTGGGAGGAGGGAGGGAAGCAGAGCAGCGGGGGAAAAGGGCACAGGACGAGTGGAGGGAGGAGATGGGACACGTGGGAGAGGAAGCGGACGCAGTGGCACAGGGTGGCTATATTCCGCTTTCATCAGCCTTTGTGTGCACGCCTGCCATTCTAAAGAACCACACGGGAGAGGGATGATGGAAAAGAATTAGGCTTGTGGGGATGAAAGGACGGGCGATCAGGACACTTTAAAAGCCAACAGCTGCCTTGGGAAAGGCCACAGAACGCTGCTGTGGCAGCCAAGCCCAACCCAGACGGTACCACGGTACAGGGATGCTCTCAGGGCACTTTTGGTGAAAGGAAGACGATCAAAATGAAGAACTGAAAACTTGGACTACTGCTGCTGCTGTGGGGGAAATGATGCTTAGAAAAATGAATTATCTTAAAACAAAGTGGAGTAATTAGTAGCATGTTTCTGTAGTACTCAGTCTGAGCGCACATGCAAGGCTGCACTCACAGACCCAAAAGCACATCTTTAACTAATGCAGCTCATGTTAAGCATTTAATCAGGGAACATTCAGTGAGGACCCCTCTCTCCCTCTCTCCGTCCCTCTTCCTTTCTATTTCTCTTCTCCCTGTACTTCTATAACTCCCTACCTCCTTCTCTTTAAGACCTGTCCATTTTTCTCAGTCTTTAACCATATTTTTTTCCTCACCCAAGGCACCCTTTTCATCTCATTCCCTCCCCGTAATTTATGGCTCATTAGGGTGCCGACCCCCACATCCCATTCAGGTACATCAAGCCCAGAGAAGGCACAGTGAGACCCTCCCCCCACCCCATGCGGCACCACCTCCAGCCTCTAGGGGCAGCGCTGCTGTGCTCATCTGTTGAACGGAGGGGGATTTAGTGCCACAGCAGCTACGCTGGGGTAGCAGCAGGGAGGGGTGTGTGTTTGTGTGTGTGTGGGGGGGAGCGGGTCAGACGTGGGGGGTGCACATAGAGAGGGAGTGAAAAAGAGGAGCGCAACGAGGGGCTGCAGAAAAGCAGAGCGAGGGGAGGATACTGACAGACCTTGTAAGGGCTGGACGGCGGGGCAGAATAGAGAGGGATGAAAAATAAAGAAAGATATGCAGAAGGAGAGGAGAGAAGCATGAGATAAAAAGAGGGAGGGGTGTCAGTGACAAAGAACAAGAAAGAGGCAGAGCAATAGGAGAATCGCTCACTTGCAGGAGAGAGAGAGAGAGAGAGAGAGAGACAGACAAAGAAACAGTAGTGCTTAGTCCTCAGGACGGTAACGCAGCTGCCGTGGAGGACAAGAGGGGACCTGGGAGCCAGGAGAAGGGAATAGGCGCCTGTCAACAGGAGGGACCGTGGAAAAGGAAACGAGAGGGAATTCAGTTCACTGGCAATGCCAGGCTCATGTGAAGATGTGCATCTCGATGTATGGCTGTTTGTCAGAAATACGCTCCTTTTAAAAGTGCTTCACCTGCTGCAGGAACAGCAGTGAGAGTATAGAAATCTGTGGCAGCACACCGTTCAGCTGACAAAGAGGAAAACATTTCTGAGGTACTAGGGGACCACGTGAAGGACATTCTGGGGTACAGGGGGACCACATAAAGGACAGACCTGGAAGAGAAGACGGCAAGCTTTTCTGGTCTCATTGGAGATATAAAAAAAGGATTACAGTATATTGCATTTATCGATTTGTTTTTTCTTTTTTGGTTGTTGGAGGGTGTCATGTTGCTTTATATTGGATGGAAGTGAAGTAACTGGACCCAGATTTTTGTTTTGAAAATAATATTGGCTCCAGAAGTCAATAAAACAGATTTGAAGGTGACAGAGGTAGACCAAGCAAAAGAACACAACAAGAGACAGGCTGACTGGGGACAAAAAAAACCCTAAATGTAAAAATAACAGGAAACAAAAAAAAAACTGTGTAACGACGAGTAAGACTATTTCATGCAGAGGGAGCAGAATAAAGAAAGTCGAAAAAGTGACCTGACTGTCCCTGTCGTGGTTTCTACGTCCTCTGGGGAGCAAAGACAGGAGAGACGAAAGCTTGTCTGACAAAGTGAGAAACACATGCAGAGGGAGAACAGTGTCACCACTCTGTGAAGCTAGCCAGCGTGTCCATTCAACGCTGCCTCTGGACAGAGGTGAGGAGGGGTGGGGAGGGAGTAGAGGGTTCACACAAGAACACCGTGTAACGCTTGGACCCAACTTCGAATTGTGGTCACCGGGGACCTGAATGCCATAAAACCACAGGAGTATCGGACAGCCCTTTGGCACCGAAACAAAAATATAGACGGTATCATATCTTAGAGGATCTGAGACCAAAGATTGCCCACAAGGGATGGATATTGCATATGACCACCTGGGGCAATGAGGCAGTATTTGTTCAAAAAATAACCAGGAGAAGAGTTTTTAAGAATAGGCAGGGAGTGCACCTCACTGCTGCTCTCTGGCAATGTTTGCAAGCTTTGCTCTGTGCTGGGAGGTTCTTTGTCTACAATGAAGACGTGATAAAGAGAAAAGCTGTCAGCCCTCTGGGTAATTACTAGGACCGGGATACAAAGCTACGTTAAGAATCTGGATGACAAGCCCCAGCCTGGACGTTCTAGAACATTCCGGATCTCATGTGGCCTTTTTCTGGGATCTTATATGGCTTTTTTTGGGATCTGACATGGCTTTTTCTGGATCCCACTTGGTTCTTTGTGACAAAGGATGAGATTAACATCCCATCAGGCAAACAAAAGAGACACCCCTCCAGTGTTTAGCACTTGGATTCAGGATCAATCCAGTCTCCCTGTTCTTTTTTAACTGGCCAGACGATAATTAATTTCTGGGCGTTGACCTGGTTCTGTGCTAATGTTCTGATGACCATCAAAACTGACATGTTCTTTTTCCAAAAGGGTGTCAAGGTTGAATTAACTGGTCACTGCTTATCAACTGAACTCTAATTAGTGTCAACTTTAACTCTGCTGGCTCTGCACTGTAAATTGTGTCAACTCCCGCTCTTCTCTGACCTTCTCACTGGGATTACCTTGGCATGGCCTCCCAAGTTCCCCTTCTCCTCGCCTTTTTGTTGGGTTCCACATCCCTGGCCCAGAACGACAAGGAGCCTGAGATGGACACCACGGCTTCAGAGGTCCCACAGCTCACCCCAGTGACACCTGTAGGGGCCCCGAATGCCGAGACCACCGTTTCCACAGGGAGCCGTTGCTGGGGATACTACGACGTGATGGGGCAGTGGGATCCACCTTTCAGCTGCAACGTGAGCATCTACCTGTTCTGCTGCGGATCCTGCTACTACCGCTTCTGCTGCCAGTTCAAACTGCACAGGCTAGACCAGACGGCCTGCTCTAACTATGACACGCCCATCTGGGCCAACACCGGCAAGCCAGTTGCCCCAGTGACCGAGGTTCGGGAGCAGCCGGACCGCGACCGCACGCACATGATTGTCTACATCATCTGTGGGGTGGCAGCCATCATGGTGCTGGTGGGCATCTTCACCAAGCTTGCCCTGGAGAAGAGCCACCGACACCAGACCGACATGACAGACTCCAGGTGAGAGGGGTGTCAAAGCGGAGGACTTAACAGGCTTGCCGGGTGGGGCTAGAGGGCAGGGCTCAGCTTCAGAGGGAGAATGGAACATTTCAGTGTAGTTTCAGAGGGTGGGGGTGGGATTTTCACCTCGAGTAGGTTAGTTGTAACCTAATCAAGGGAGACGGGAGAGTGATGTCTGCGGCATAGGGGGTGGATGTGGATAGAAGAAGCAACACAGCCCCATGTTGACACACCCATCCCACACCCCACTTCTCCAACACATGCCGTAGACAGCTTGACTCACCATAGCATGCTGGGTCTTTACCCCACTCCTCCCCTCACCCCATCAGCCCCTTTGTGGGATACTGGCTGTGGGGGTGGTTGTCATATCGACCGGAGAAACACAAAGATGCCCTCTGGGCTCATTAGAGCCCATCGATTGACAAAGACCCTAACCTGCAGGCTGAAGTGACTCTGAAAGGCATGCAGTGCTTCTGCACATCTGCGGCTCCGCGGGGTCTGCATGCTCCAATAGCCGAGGCTCCTGCATCGCGGGGCACGTGGAGGTCACGGCGCCCCTCAGGCTGAGCAAGGTGCGGACGTTTCCAATGCCGAGCGGTGAACCTAAAACACAGGCACGGCTTTTTGGTAAGCGCCATAACTTTAAGAAAACAGTCTTATGAAAACACGGTCTACTCTTTTTATGTAGCCATGCCTAGTCTTTCTCAAAGACAGGCATTTCCTTTTTAATTTGTAAAATGATGCTGCCCCAATGTTGCACACAAACCAGAGTAGCTTTGTGGTCTGCTTATCGGTTCCTCTGCGTTCCTCCAGCTCACAGAATTATTTCCTGACTCTGAAGGTCGTTCAGCCCGTTATCCAAACAGAGTGGATTTGACAGAGGGTCTGTACTTGACCTGACAGCAACCAGTTTTAGCAGCTGTGTATTTGGCCGCACTACATGCCACATCACATGCTATTTTCATAAATGTCTTATGCACCTTCATGGTCCCACACGCTTTTTCCATATGTGGTATAATGATCTGAGGTTTGTAACTAAATTTTGACTGGTGTATTCACACTTGGAAGGTGCCTCCAGGATTATGGGGGTAAATGGCACATGACCCCAGATGCAGCCATGGTGCGCTGAGCTTCAATGAAAGGCATATGCGAGGGAAACACCACTGGCAGGATGATGATGAAGGATGATTGCCCCTGGCCTGCCATATTTATTATAGATCAGTGAGTTACACTGCTGATTAACGCGTTTAGGCATAACCGAAATAGCATCACATACAGGCTGTCCCTTTCCTCATGCCCAATGCATCGTGGGACAGGATCCTGAATCACTTTTACTCTGTATTGGATAAACAGTCATGACTGATGTGAGGATGGATGGATAGATGGTGTAACCCAAATGGGGGTACAGCCCCAACAAGCTCTGCATAATTCTGAAGCGGCATGAATTTCACAATAGTCTGAAGCCACTGCTGAAGACCAGTGCTGTTTTGTGTCATAGTGAGCAGCTATGGCATGGGAACGTAGCGGCATTCTTTGGCTTTCTGTAGCGCCACCTTCTGTGTCTAATGTAGTAGTAGCACTCGGATCAGCAGATAAAAATCTGCTGGCGATTAGTCAGTGACTTAATTAATACAGAAGAGGGACACAATGAATCCTGCCTCTGCCCCATTCAGGGACTGATTCTCCCCCGATTTACACAGGTTTGTGAATGTTGTTGAAGTCATATGTAAGGTTTTAGGCAATCAGGGGATCACTGCGCTTCTGGTACTCGAGGCCAAAAGCGGAGCAGAACATGAGCCCTTTAAACCCCTGACTGGATTAGCTCACATGCATGGGTTCAGCGTGGAACCTGTAACTTCACACACCCTTTGGTCAGCTGGCGGGTCGGACCTCCGCCCACTTCCCCTCAGCCTGCCTGCCTGCTGCCTCGTTGGGCATGCAGACCCTCCACACAGCCTAGACTGCTGGCTTCCCTGGTACATCCGTCTCTCTAATGCTGCTCTCTTGTTGTCATGCTCTGACTCAACTCTGCGTGTTCCTGAATGTGTAGGAAATGCCCCTAAGGGCCCAGTGCCTATTTGGAATCGCTGCCTGGACAGCATCACTAAGGTACAGTTTCACTTAAAGTCTGCTTACATGCACAGATTATTGGACTGGCCGGGGGAGTGGGCTACACTCAAACTACATCCCAGAAACAGGTATACAAAAATTGTGCAGTCTCTGCACAGACCACACAACCATGAGGCTGGCTGCTTTCCCCTCCTGACTAATGCCAAACGCATCCTTCCCCTGGGCCCAATTAGTAAAACGGCAAATACTTGTGTTAGACATTGTGGAGTTCAGTTCCCCAAGTCCGGTGGCAAATCCTTAAGACCCCAAGGGTAGAACAATGCGGATGAGATGATCCATTCAGAACCAGGGGATGGAGGTGAGGCACTTAGAAACTTCTCAACTAGTAGGAACCAAAAGCTGAAATGGGACAGCATGTCTGTGGGAGAACCAGCTTTTCGGGTGGCATGGAATCGAAGCTTAGGAGCCAGTTGTAAGAAGTCTACACCTGCCTTGTTCTATCAACCATAGGCCTTTTCATTCAATTAATTGTGCAATTGCTCAGGACAAAAACAAGCTTCATAAAGTACAGTCAATCCTTGAATTTTCAGATCTAAAAGTAATCTACTTCAGATGGAATCAAATCAAATGTGTATGCAAAACTGATTTCTACGCACATGAGTCACAATTACTATCTCTGAGCACTTTCTGGAAAATGCCATCTTCATCATACTCCTGTGTTACATGGAGAACAGTCAGAATAATTTTTGGGTTGAATAAACAAAGATGACAGAAAGATAAGAGTTCAATCCAATATTTCTAAAAAAAAGCTACAGCTGGAAGTTAACATGTATACATGGCTGTGAAACTATGTGAATGGGGTTCAGAAACAGCCATGGGCAGACTGTGGGGGTCTTTGGGCTTATCCTCTGGTCATACACATAAACCCCTTTATAATATCCCTCATCTTCGTCGGATCTCTAGTACACTTTAAAGTTCACTGACCAATGCTGGTCATAAACATATCATTTACAAAGTGAATGTAAAATGTAAACTTGTGGTTTTATAAATGACTCACAGTCATTTATCATTTTCCCACTGATTTTCCTGGTGAGGGTTGTTGTGGCAGCATGTCGGGCAGGTCAGACATGTAATTCCACGGTCACAGACTTGATCTAATTTTGGGGGATCCCTAGACACTCCCAATACGGCTGGGAGATATAATCCCTCCAGTGTGACCTGGGTCTGCCCCAGGGATTCTGTCAAATGACGTGTGCCTAGAAAGGCTCCCTTAAGAGCGATTCCTCGTGATCCAGTCCAGACCAGTGGGTCTGCTGCGACGTCCCTCTGGATCTCTGAACTCCTCGCCCTATCATAAAGAGTAAGTCTCACAACACACTGGAGAAACGTCATTTTGGCTGCTTGCAATCACAATGGGACAAATTAGGCTTCTGAAATATCCAGAACTAACGAATTAATGCTAGTTCTAAATGAAGCTTCAAAGCCTCATTTAGCACAAAACTTCAGTCACTGAAGCAGTCTGCCTTTCAATCTCACATTCCCCTTAGCAATAGTCTTGAACAAGATCCTGAGGTATTTAAACTTCTTCACTAAGAACAGGCTCTTTCTCGAACCTGACACCCAGTCTAAAAAAGGTACCATGGCCTCAGATTTGAAGGTATTAATTCTCATCCCCATCACTTCACACTAAGCATCAAATTGCTCAAGGGCATGCTGGAGGGCCTGGTGGGATGAAGCCAAAAGCACAACATAATCTCTAAATAGCAGAGAAATCACTTCCAGTCCCCAATACTGGATACCCTTGCAGGCAAGGCTGCACCTTGATATTCTGTCCATAAAAATCACAAACAGAAGTGGAGACCAAACACACCCTTGAGGGAAGCCAGCACCCACTCTAAACGGATTTGACTTTCTGCCAAAGATACAGAGAACTCTTACCGCATTCATACAGTGAGTGAATAGAACTCTGTAGCAGCCCCAGCACCTCATATTCTCATATCATCTCCCATAATGCACTGGGGCACACAAGCATATGCCCACAAAGCACAGGTAGTGTTGATCCATAGTACCATGACCAGGCCAGAATCTGCATTGTTCCTCCCCAATCCTAGCTTCGTCTCCTTTCCAGAACCCTGGCATAGGCTTTCTCACAGAGGCTGAGAAGGGTGATCCCTCCACTGCACCTTCTCTGCCCCCCTTTTTTAAATCAGATCTCGGCACCCCTGTTTTACTACCTAGAGGTACTTAATGTACCTTCCATGCAACATCAGAGTCGTGTCAACCACGCCATCCCAACAACATCTAGTGCTTCCAGTATCTCTGGATGGATTTCATCTATCCCTCTGACCACAGTGGTGACTTCAGCTGCAGTGATAGACTCTGAACCAACAGAAGTTTCCAGCACTGATTCCTGATGAAAGAGGACATGCACTTTAACTTGTGTTCTTTCCACTACTTAACGGCACCTCCAATGTTGACCAGTACTTCCTCTCATTGGATGAACAGTCTGTGCAAGGTCATGCCTTCTTCTTCTGAGGCATCAAAACATTTTCTAAAATATCTTTGGGGCCATGTTGTCTCTCTCCATAGCCTCTCAAGTACCTTGCCCACTTTCTCTAAGAAGGTCTGGTACTTAATACTTAAAACTCTTAAAACCTCTCTGTATCTCACAGTAGCTTGAGCTCCATCACTGCCACAAAGGAAACATGCAAAGCCAATGTCTATTGCCAAGGTTCAATCTCTCCAGGTCTTTCCCACTCATGCCTGCCACCCATATGACACGGCACCTGACCAGCACCTCTCATCCCATTACGTGACTCCACATCACCATTTCAGGCTGAGCTTGCCTAGGTTACACGGCCGGCCTGACCACCAGGGCTCACCAGCAAATACACCCTCAGGCCTGGCTCCAGAGGTGGGTCACAGTACATCTGTTCTTCTTGTTACCTTTCACTGGGGGTCTTCGTGGGATGGTCGTTTGTCTGGCCTCTCCTCACAGACCCGTTCACCAAGTGAGGCCCCGCCAGGGGCTCTGTGGAAATTCCTCTACCATGCCAAGGTCATGGTCCTTGTTGGAATCAATGAAATTGATAATTAAACAAACCATTCATTTCATGTGAGTCCTGATTTAGAACATCACTTTTTTTTGTTGCAGCTGCACAGTGGAATATCCTGAAATGTTTACCTCCAGTCCCCCACCTAACCAACCCCCTGCCCCCTCCCCTAACCACCACTCACCCACCTAACCAACCCCCTGTAGTCGTCTCTAACTTGCATTCCCCTAAAATTCACACACCTGACTGTAAATATTTTCTTTTGTTTTCCTAGCCATCTTTTTCTAGCCTACCCCTAGGTAGCCAAACTCTCACAGGAGGACTCATTTCTCTTCTCTGTCCTTCCCTCTTGGCCTTTCAGTCCCCAGCTGCTTGACCTCTGAGTCCAAAGGTAACGATGATGCTCAGAGGTCAGAAGGGTCAAACCTTAGCCCATAATTTTTGGTGTTACTGTTAGTGCGGCATCTCATAGACCAACATGGAGCATGACAGAGCCAGGCTGCAGAATGCAAGTGTGACATAAATCATAGTTTAGGGAGAAATTCTGACTGTCGTCCAGCTACGAGGCTAGAGCTGTTAAGAGGAATTAGTCAGTTAGGAAGTTACTTAGTCAGAATGCCACATATTGCTGTTGAACCAAACTTTTAAAACACAATGTCAAACATGGGAGACCACTCACAGTCCATGTCATCCCATGCACTCATACAGATGTCCTCATTGTCCCATGGACTCATGAAGGTCCTTGCTGTAAAAGTGCACTCATACGCTTGTCCTCGCTGTCCAGTGTGCTCGTACAAAGGTTGTTGTTCTCCCATGCGCTCCTATGCATGTCCAGGTCACCCCATGCACTCATATGTGAGTCCTCGTCATCCAGTGCATGCATACATTCTTCCTCTTCATCTGTGTGTGTGTGGGCCTTATAACCCATCTACAACCCATAAACAAAGACGCGCTGGTAAGCTTTAGTCCTATGTATGTCACATTTCATTGTGTCCACTCCACACACAAGCCCAAAGCCAGACATTTAAATAAATACCATAAACAGCCCATAAATTTAACAGAAACTCATTTAGTTTGGACCACAGAAACCACAGGTTTGACTCCAAAACTGGTCAAAACTGTGAAAGTACAGTAGGCAGAGCAGGGTGGGTAGTGCAATGTAGGTAGAGGATAGTGGGTGGTGCAGCGTGAGTGGAAGAGTGTGGGTGGTGCAGCGTGAGTGGATGAGGGAGGGTGGTCAGCGTGAGTGGAGGAGGGTATAGTGTGGATGGAGGATGGTGGGTGGTGCAGTGCAAGTGGAGGAGGGTGGGCGGTGCATCGTGGATGGAGGATGTCGGTGGTGCAGCATGGGTGTTGGTGGGTGAAAGGTGCTGTGTGGGGGGCACAAGATGAAGCTCATAACTCCGCTGTTTGGAAACCCTGCAGTACTAAGGATCCTGTGACAGACATGCTGTAACGGGTGCTATGAGGCTGATTAGGAAACCAATAGACCACAGACAGGAGGAGAAACTGCTTCAAACAGCCTGCCAGACAAATCAAGGGGCCATCAAAGCAGCCGTAATAGCCCAACCTTGCCAGACACGTTTACTTGCGCTCAGCTTTATTTTCCTGCTTAAATGCCAAGCGAGGTTCACTCTTATGCCTATAATGAACTGTACAGCTGCTGAAACAACATCGCAGAACATCCTAACGCGAGCATTGTGAGACAACTCTTAGAACAGGGTGCGAACGACACTGAACGGGGATCTGGCAGCTACGCCAACCCCTGGCTGAGACAGGATCAGTGCCACGTTGAGATGCAGTGTTGTATGACAGCTTGGGGGGGGGGGGGCACAAAGTGGTACCTGCCCCCCTACACACACACACACACACCTCTCACATCTCGTCTACTTCTCTGTATTTGTACCAAAAGCCTGGAAAAGACACAAGCAAAACCCTGACTCAGCCCGTGGGGGGGATATCATTTGGTTCATCACTAACTGGAACTTGGGGCACAAAATTTTCTTTTCTCTGTTTCCAGAAGCTCTGGAGAAATAAGTTTTGCTCACAAGCTCTGAGGCCGACTGACTCCAACTGATGGGAGAAATTAGGTTTGGAAACCTGCGGTGGGCGAGATTAGCCTGTGCTGTGAGTCACCGACTGGCTTAACCCACTTCCCCCTGATCACTTTAGGTTCCCATTGGGTTAAACCTGTCAGTGACTAACAGCTCATGGCAGCTGCATCCACTGGGGGATTCAGAGCTCAACTTTGTCTATATTAGTACCTGCCGCGCCTCTTGATGTACCTCCTGGGGGCTGTTGGGGAGTTAGATATGGGGGTGGGTTTTCAGTTATTCCCCCCACCCCACACCCATAACCACCACCCAAAATCCTATGCTTTTATCTGAACCTTCAACTTCATTAGTACCCCACCCCCCCACCTTCAGAAACGCCAGTCACTGACACCATACTCAGGGGTGTCAGGTCAACACACTGCATGAATTCCCAAATCTGGCTGTGTGATATGCACAAAGCAGGGACATGCCTTCACCCTCCCCATGACTCATGTTGCTATTAGACTTTTTGGTGCAAGCCTAGTGCCTCAGATTTAAGATTAGGCTGAGTTAAAATGCAGGGGGCAGTCCTACTCTCTCCCTATGCCACACAAGCTGTGTGTTGGCCCAATTCACTGAGGGGCTTCAGTATCACTCAGTAACAAAGCAAACAGGTTTGCCCGTGTAAATGACAGCCGGCATGGTATGTGCATGTTGAGTGCGACTGTGTACTTTCAGCAGAGAGGGAGAGCAAGCAGAAGGTGTGTCAGAAAGCATACAACACAATAACCAGTGTGGCGCTGTGCGCAGACAGCATACACCACTGCAGCCGGTGCGTGACTGCGCACAGAAAACATACAACACTGAAACCGGATGTGGCACTGTGTTCAGAAAGCGTACCGCACACACTGCAGGTCTGTGACTGTGCATACTACAATGCAGCCAGCGTGTGATTGCATGTACCATACTGCAGATGGTGTAAGACTGCACTCAGAAAGTGTGTGACACTGCAGCCAGCGTGTGACTGCACATGCCACACTGCAGTTCACGTAAGGCTGCACATAGACAGCTTTTCTCACTGCAGCTAGTGTGTGACTACGCATATCACAATGCAGCCGGTGTGCAACTGCGCCCAAAAACCTCAGCACACTGCAATCGGTGTGTGACTGTGCATACCACACTGCAGTCGGCGTGTGACTGCGTATATCACAATGCAGCCGGTGTGTGACTGCGCCCAGAAAGCTCAGCAAAATGCAGTCAGCGTGTGACTGCACATACTACACTGCAGCCGGCATGTGACTGCGTATATCACAATGCAGCTGGTGTGTGACTGTGGCCAGAAAGCTCAGCACACTACAGTCAGTGTGTGACTGTGTGCAGCCTTGTATGTGTGTGTGTCCTTGCACATTACACATGTGGTTGCCTTTCTGTGCCGACATGCCTGTATGTGGTTTGCCTGCACCAGTGCACACGTGCTTGTAAGCCAAAATGCAGATACATAGGTAACACAAAGAAGGATGGTGAGATGAGGGAGGTGAGCTCCACACACACGTAAATAGAGCAAGGCAGGCTTTATGTCATAAGCTGAACCCTGCTCAACAGCTCAGGACCAATGCTCCTGTTAGTGGGGCCATCAGGTCCAACCTGATTTGCCAATGAGAATCAGCAATAACACCAATCGAAGTGGAGGAAAATTGGGGAAAAATGGGGAAATTATTACCCATGGAGCATGACAGCGAGTTGGCGCAGTGGGGAGCACGACACAGAATGAGGAAACCAGGAAAAGAGACTACAATACTTAGATAGCTGTGCAAAGAGGCTAGAAAAGAGAGTATAATACTCAGATCACTGTGCAAAGAGGCTAGAAAGGAGACTACAATATTCACATCGCTCTTCAAAGAGGCAAGAAAAGAGACTTCAATACTCAGATCGCTGCGGAAAGAGGCTAAAGTCACACAGTAAGGAGGGTGAGGATCTGCACTCCTCTCCACTGAAGCTTGACCCTCAGTCTCCCAGGTAGCAGTTTGTGCTGATAAACATGAAGATTAGTCTCAACTGTAAGTGGTCACATTGAAGTAGTGAGAGAGTTAATACATATGAGAAAAAAGGAGGTAAACTGGTGGGGGGGGTCCAATCAGCTACAAATGGGTTGAGACAGGGGTTTAAGGAACTGTGCCAGCAGCGCACCAAACTGAATTGAACCAGCTAATGACTGTCGAGGGTGTGAGGCTTTGTCTAAAGAGCCCAATTAGCGGGTGATTAATTAGGGCTAATGGTGATCAGATGAGGGGTCAGAAGCTACACCGTGACAACCAGGTCTGCAGCAGGCAGTGCTAACTGTACATGTTAAATGAGCAAGGGTCGATCGATCACTACATGGAAAAGCAGGATGCGTAGCGCCTATGTGAATGGTGTAAGTGGGGTCCCAGGGTTGGCTTAGAATGGATAACTTGCCCAAGACCAAGTTCTAATCGATCCAGAATCCACGGACGTGGCCAAAGCTGCCGTGAGCTTCCATTAGACACCACCAGTTCCAACCAGAGAAGACAGCCCAGAGATCTGTAGTCAACGGGTCACAGTTTTAAATCCCCTAGAGGAGGCCATGGCAGTTCTGGCAGCGGTGAGGGTTCAGTCAAACAAAGGAACACAAATGCTGCAGGTGGGAGATGATTAAGCTGGGCAGCACAGAAAAGCTGCCTGCCAAGTCAGGTGTCTGCCATTAAAGAACCAGACCCAGGCCTATGGGCTAGGAACAGGAACTAGCAGGACTATAGTGCCTCCCTCTGGCAGGATGACTAATATGCAATGAGTGAGAGAGCAAAAAAGAGCCAGCAATTATGTTCACTTAACAACACACACACAGTTGCAGGTATCTGAAAGTTATTATGACAGAAGTTTTCATCTAATATGCTCCACAACTTGCAAAAGACAAACCTCACACAGCACCTGCGGTCGCAGTTTGGCAGCTGTCACACACAACGTGTCAGGCATTATTATTATTGTTGTTGTTTGTTTACTCATTTGCACATGTACAAAAATGTACAAATAGTTTTAAGATTAAATGTCCTGTCTTTTGCGCCTTTAAATTACTGTGTCACTTTTGGTCTATATGTCACTCCATGCATTATGGGATACATTATCTCATGCCAGTGTATTCTTGTATATGGATGGTACAACAATAAAGGGGCAGCATGTCCTTTAATACCAAAAGCATCAGAATTGGCCAGAACATGTATCCTGGTGTTACAAAAGACTATTATATAGCTGCATGTGTTAATGCAGCAGTTCAGGTTACAGACCCTGCTTAAAGGTGCAACAGGAAAGCCCCTCCTGGGACTTACTTCAACTACCCTAAAAAACCTCATATGTAAAAGCAGCATTTAGGATGGATGTTGAAATCCAGTTCTGTTTAGTCAGAATGGCAGAGTTGCCAGTGTGAATTATTGATCAAAGAGAGAGTAAAAAGGGACCGTGGACACTGTCGGGCCAGACAAAGAGTGACACATAAAGAAAAGACAGGGGAGATTTTAGCCACCAGGGCAAGAAGAAGAAAGTGGTACATCTAGAAGTAACGTGTTTTCGGTTTTCTCGGTTTTTGCACCAGTCAGCTAATCACTAATAGCTTTATGTGGAATCTGCCAGTTCTGTGGAGATGACATAGGGAGTTGCCATGGTAAAAATTGACTGCAGAGTGGTTTCAAAGAAGATGGGGTGGTTACACAAGGGGTGGGGGGTTAGGGTACTGGCAGACGATGTCTTTGCTATGGGCCTCCAGCTGGGGAGTAACCTACAACTCACCCCTCCTCTGCCATGTGCTGCTTCCTGAGTGATGGTACCTTCACAAAGCTTTGTGGGTATACCACTTCATTGCCATGAAGTGATGGTACCCACAATGTTTTGTTCTTTGATTCCATGTGATGATAAAAGGAAACAGCTAGTGTGAGATTTAAAGAGCATGACAGCGACATCAGTGCCTTTGTAAGTTGCCAGGGATCAGCTTGTCACTAACGTCATCGTTGTCACGCGACGTGACAACGATGACGTTAGTGACATGTCCCATGATGCCGTGGGTTTATGGCGTCTCCGCCCTTCGTTTGCTTGGGCTGTGGCTTTGCTCTTTATTTTTGATGCCCTGTGACCTCCTGTGAACTCACTGCTTCCCCACTCCTCTGACTCCTCTTCAGGGCACTGACACAACTGCTGAAGCAGCCAGGGGGTAACATGGGATGTGTGGATGGGATGGGGGGTCACCCGCCCGTGGGGGCCGACGGAATCTCTACCAGGGGACAGCGCAGCAACAGAGGTAAGGTCGCAAACATGGCCGCGAGTCTTTGACATGAAGCGTTTATTCACATGTGTGAAAACGTAGCTTAGAAGGACGAGGAGTATTGCTTATTTGCCCAATGGCTTTCAGTTAAAGCACTTATAGCTCATCCTTAGCACCAGAGGACCCATTCTGATCTGTAATTTGAAAGAAGAGACAGAAGCAGACACTTCACACCACCAGCTTGGCTCCTTTGGCTTGCCTTATTGAGTTTTTCAACGAGTTCCCCTTATTTTCCAACAGTTTTCCTGCTACCACTTATGAAACCTGACCCCTGTCAGAACAGAATCCATCAACACTCACGCAGACTCACTTACCCTACCAGAATATTAAGGATGCATGTTTTTCATTCAAACCCACTTTCTTACCCACATTTGCGATGGAAATTCACAGTTTGACAGATTTGAATATGTAATTATTAGAATCCCGGTCCAGGTCCTGCTGCACAGTGAGGTTTATCTGCCTGCTAACTGGGTATCCTCACAAACCACATGTACGCACACACAAACTGGCTCTCTCCTCCATATTCTCAATCCTGGTTCCGGCACATCTCTCTTCTACTGGGACTTTGTTTGTGCTTAATTAAATGGTCATTAGAGGCTGCTGACAAAGCAGGCCAGGCCACCTGCATGTGTGCCGTCTGTCTGCCACAGTACCCCCAGCCTCCCAGCCCCCTTGCCGGGGTTCACTCGCCAAAGCCGCTGAATGCCCAGCCGGCCCCCATTAGCTTCTGTCATTGAACGTTTCCCCAGCTGGGGACACAGTGGGAGCCTCAGCACCCTTCAAAATAACGGATGGGTGTGTACTCCTCATGCTATTATCAACGCAGCATAGGACCGGAGGAGGCACTGGCTGATGTGTGGTGGTGTGACCAAATTAAAAATAAAGGGGAAAGAAAGTGAAATCCCATTTTACACAGAGTAATGGCATTCGTCATCATGCAATCCACCTGGGATGGGTGGTGTGACAGGCAATTCCTCCACTTGTGTGGGATTGCTGTAAGCCTGTGTGACCCTAAAGCATGTCCCTTAATTTGGTAGAGAATGCAGGCCCACGTACAGCACCAGATCATCCGCCCCCCCCCAAGAACACATTCAGCACCGCAGACAAGCCCATGCTATTTGGAGCACGGTCTCCCTCAGGAACAGATCCACCTCCATTCAGATAGAGCCTCGTTCAGAACCAGGGACAGCTTCATGTCCACGTTCAGCACCGAGGAGAGCACCAGTTTTTCCAGAGACTGTTTCTCCATTTTAATTCTCACAAGTGACACTCTTATCATCGACGTCTCATGACATTTACCTGCTGCCACTGAGGTCACGTGTGTGACTGCATTATGAATTCACACAATGGTGCGGCCCCGCAAATCTTTAACGGTGGAATTCAACCTCCTCTGCAGGAAACTGCTGCCGCATGATTACATGGCGGCTTTAGAACCAGTGAGCTGAAGAACATGCCTGACATACCCAGATATGCAAAAAAAAAAAAAAAAACACAAGACCGCAAAAAAAGAAGATGCAGTGATTTTTCAGCTGCATTACCAAATGTAATACACTGACACTGGCACCATTATGGTGTGTGCGTTTCTCTCACGTGCATAATCACACAGAACACACACCACTCACACAGCACCCGAAGCCAGCTGACGATTGTGGAGAAGCTATAATAGCAAGGTAATCAGCAGGCACCTGCCTGCAATTCTCTGGACCCCAAGCGCAGATGTCCACCAGCTGCCCAACCAAGCATGAAGAAAGCTGGTGCTAAAGCATGAAGAAAGCTGGTGCTGAAATCAGGAGTTGTTTAATTCCCATCCCAGGCTGGCCCCATGAAAAGAACACCCCCCCCCCCCCCCCCCCGCACCACGCACAGCACCAGAAGGGGGGCGGGCGCCACCGGGCGCGCACCCGGCAAGAAAGGGAGAAACAAAAGG
>JAACJT020023021.1:8398-27221 GCA_009936485.2 Gymnarchus niloticus | reverse complement strand
GAATCCGAGACTCCAAGGGAAGCACCCCATAAGAGGGGAGCACAGGGGAGAGAGAATATGCATGAGCAGAGCAGCGAGTATTTGACATTAAATATAAGCACACAGGGATATTTATACTGGCAGGAGGTTTTAAACCAGGGAGAGGATATCAATGAGTGATGATAAAATAGAATTTACTTTGTATTCACAAAAGTGCTTAAGTGTTAATGGTCATTGTAAAGTTACTCAAGGCCATGTTTGATGTAAAGTGAAGGGTTGGCTGCTATGATGGACGCAAACCACTGACTTAAAGCTATGGAAAATTTTACACATTTTTAAGTTCTTCAGTAATTAATGGAAGTTACCGTATGTAAATAATTGTAGCACGTTTAACAGCTTGAGTTTCAAGTCTCCCAATATGACTGCAGGTCACTTTAAGTTGTTTTACAGTCCCTGGTTTTAAATGACACTATCAAAATGTTAAATGATATTGTTAAATTAATGCTTTTATGCCACCGTGCATCATGCCCAGCATTTTAGAAGGGACTAGTTTTGTAATGGAGGAGTGGATCGCGGATTCATGTGCTGAGACTACAGCAGATGAAGTACAGGGAAGGAGGGTTAGTGGAACAAATACACCCAGGAGGAGGCAAGAGGGGCTAGGAAAGGCTGGACTAGATACAGGGACATGAGCGGTGCAGGGGGCAAACACTGGCTTAGAACTCGGAACAAGATGACAGGAGCAAGGCGATGCAGCAGACAGTTGATGGCTGAACGGACCGCTCTGCTGAACAGGGAGACTAAAGAGTGTGCTAATTAGGGAAGCAGCACACAGGTGTTGACATGAAAGACAAGCGTGAGTGCAGTCCTGGTATGATGTGATAGCTCCCTCTGGTGGCAGTTGGAGATCATGGCTTGACAAGTTTCATGATATAACATGGTCTCAGGTCACTACATTTCAATATACAGTTAGTTGTTTTTTTTTTTTCAGTAAACACATTTTTTGGTGCTTAGAACACTTTTTATAACTTAAATATTACTTGTCCTTTATTGCAAATGATGTCTTGAATGAGTGATTAAATATACAGGTATGCTTCCCGTTACACTTGTTTATAGTCCTGTCTTGTCTGTCTAAGTCATGTCTCTTTTTTTTCAGACAAAATAAGAGCGGACACACAAGGGAAGGAGATGAGAAAATGTTCTGTCTTATAACATCAGTGACATATGACGCTACGAACCGTGACGCTATGAACCATGGGATATCAGTCATATGGGATTTTCTCGGTCTGCTTCAACACTACAATTTGTTTTTCAGGGAAAAAAATCTCATCATTAAAAAATACAAAGCAGTGTGTCTGTGCACATGTTTTGGAATTGATTAGGTGTACAAACCGTCTTTGGGGAAAAAATCAGTGGAATATAAAAATAATACTTTTCTCAATGCATTTTTAATTAGACTTATCGCGGACGGCTAACCCATTCAAGCTGTTACACGCGTCATCAGTGGTAGAGGACACACAAAGAGATGTCATGAAGTTTTACTTGCCAAACAACATATCAAATAGATTTTGTCTTTTAAATTTTGTTTTAATTATGCTAGTATTAAAACGATACAGTATTCAGCCTCATCATTGGATGTTACAGTGATGGAGTAAATGATTGCATGACTGGGAATAACTGGCTTCTGGTGATGTTAAGCTTTCTAGTCGTCTTTTGCAACCCAAAGAGGTCTGAAATGGTTCCCACTTTATGGCCTTTGTACATAATCAGGTTTTAGCTGAGTTGCTGGAGCCTGTGAATTAGACAGAACACCAAATACCTACTCAGCTGCTGGATTTAAAATGTCAAGGGTAGTAGTCCATGGTCATCACTCCTGGTCCAAAGAAGAATGGCGGTCAGAGATTCTGTGTTGATTCTTGAAAGCTAAACTCTGTTACCGTTACAGATTCTCATCTCTGAACGAGGGTAGACGATTGTAGCTGAATCAAAGTGGTTCAGCACCTTAAATTTTTCTGATGGTTAGTAATGGGTCAAGATGCCTGGGGAAGGCTGTGAGAAAACAGCCTTCACTACCAGAAGTGCTTCTACCATTTTTGCAATGATCCAAAGAGTAATGGAACTTGTTCTGAGAGCCTATTCATAGTAAATTTGTATGGTATATCTGGCTTACCTTTTGACCTATAGTAAAACATTTGAGAATCATTTCGCTGATCTGCATAGGATTTTCTTGAGAATTAGCCTTTCAGGGCTGTGAATATGTCGTTCAAATTGTGGTGCTGTGGGTCCTGTGTGCCAGCAGAGGGCACTCCATTGCCACGTGTCTCCACGCCTGTGACTAACTACCCAGTCCTACACCAATATGTAATCACCCTTTCTTCACCCCTGCCCAACTACCTCGATTCCTCTCAGTCCGGCCCTGTGTTCACCTCTGTGTCCCCATTAAATGTCCCTTCTCTGTTTTACATCTGTTGTTATCTGTGCTCTCAGATAGAAAGGGTGGTGAGAAACCCACCTCTTTGAGGGTGTGGGAGGAGTTGAGGAGCTGGAATAAGGAGAGGGAGGAGTTAGAGGAGAGAGCTGCGTGGTGGGAAGTTAGATAAGAACATCGTTAATCCCAAAGGAAATTGTTGACGACTAATTTATCGTGTACAGGGTGGCTGTAACCAACAACAGATATAATAAAGCCCATTATCAGCAACTACAGTATATGGACAAAAGTATTGGGAGACCAGTTATTAGGGGGGTTCACATGCTTTTGGATTTGGGTAATTAAGCCATACTCATTGCTGAGACGGGTGTATAATTAAACATACAGCCATGAAATCTCCAGTAACAAACAATGGTGGCGGAATGGGTCATACTGAAGAGATTAGTAACTTTCTATATGTATCTAAACAATATCTGTGCAGAACAGATGATCCTATTGAATACAGGGCAAGACACAAGACCAGCTACCTTAATCTGTTCCATTTGCCAAAGAAGTAGGTGTATATTCCTGTAACCTCTGTGCCATGTGAGAGATTTTTCACCTAAAAATGTTCTTAATAAGAGAAGAAACCATTTGAGTGGCAAGACCCTTGAGCAAATTGTTTCATTAATAAAAATTCCTGTTAACGGCGATTCTCATCGAGCTTAGTGACAAGAATTCCCTGTCCCTGTACACATTCCATTCTTTCATACTTTTGTTTCTTTCACATACAGATGATTTAAAAATACATGTCTATAAGCCCTATAAATGTATTAGAATTTTTTTTTTTTTTTTTACATTTTATGATGAAACTTTGTGATATAATCAACATTAATATAAATATGTCATGGAAAGTTAAAGGGGTTAAATCAATACCAATGTACTCAAGTGAAATTTAAAAGGCCTTTAGATGAAAATCTATTCAATATGCATCGATTCTGCAGCTAGCTTTCATTCGTTAAGTCACTAGTATTTGTAGTGGGCCGGAGGTTCCAGTTGCATTTACATGCATTTTACCACCAGATGTCACTATTCCTGTGCCTCGAGCATTTCAAAATATTGAATCTTTTGTGAAGCAGTTGGTTCACAGCTTTGGAAAGCCTTGCTTGTCCTATTGCTATCGGCGGTCAATTTGCTATCGTGGCTGCAGGGTAGCAGATCACAATCCTGAGGGCCAGTTGGTTCACTTCCCATCTGACATATTGCACTGATAAATCTCCTGCTCAAATTCCTCCTGTGGTCTCCTCCAGGGCCCTTAAATACCCTTTTCTTTGGGGATAGACAGGAGGACATCGATTACTGCTTTACTGGCAGCAGCTACTGCTCATTGGTACCAGTTTAGTCTCAGGCACAGTAGTAAAACTGACTGTGTTTCTATGGAAACTGACTGGCTGGTCCACAGCAATACCTATCGATGGCAAGTTCACTGGGTAGGCGTGACAGCTGGCCTAACAAATAGATTCCTGAGATTGAGTTATAATTCAAGAATATTGCCAACCACAGTAAACCAGATGCTCTGTCCTGCTCATATTGAATAGTTTCTCCACGATAATGTAAATATTTCAGAGGGTTTTTTCTTGGTTAGCAGGTTTATCTCCTAGGCCTTCAAGCTGGAACCTGAAAGAGGTTTCTTGCACATTAAGACAGTTGTGGGCCTGAAGTTTGTTGACGAGTGATACCTCCTTAGTCATAATTGTTCTTGTAAATCTCTTCCACCTTGCTGGGTGGATGTGTCTGTGGGTGTGCCTTTGCGCTCCTGTTCCCATTCATTACATTACATTACATTAGCATACTTCTTCATTCTGATTGGCCGATTCCCAGTTTTCACTTGCTTTTAAAGTTCTGCCAGATACTGATGCAAGAGACTCTTCTTTTGCCCTTGTAAACTTTTTATGAACTTTGTGATTTATGGTAAGTATGCTTTGCCCATTTGCTTGTACTGTACTCAATTATGCTTGGCTGGATAACTTCTGTAAATTGCTTGTAAATTTAGTTGTCAATCTTGTATACGTTATGAGTAGCCAGGAATTACAGACGGTGACACTGTTTGTATTAATGTGTTTTCTCCTCTTTATGATTAGATAGGAAGTTTTGTCCATTTTTTCCACTTTTAATTTGGTTAGGTTAGACAGCTCAATTGTATAGTTAGCAGTGGGTTTTTTTTATTTTGGCCTTGTCAGCTCTTGAAGCTGTCATACCCCTTCTCCATCAGGCACAGAGGGACTGTTACTGCTCAACCATGGGCTGGGACATTGATGTGACTGACGCTATGCTTGTCAGCTGAGAAAGTCTTCTGTCCCTAAGCATCAGGTCTTCACTTAACTTTTAAGTCATTTGTATGCCATATCAAACTGTGCAACAAGTACTCTAATCCCCTAAAGGAATAATTACAAAGCAATATTCTGGCAAAATGAAACAAGGCTTGCCTGTGTACTGTATTGAATTCTAAATTATTTTTTTTCTGATAACCGATCTAGTGTTTTTGGTCAGTATCAGGACCAGAAAAATGGAGAATTCCATTGGGATGGCTTTGCCCCATTCAAGCAATGAAAAAGTAGGACAAGCAGCTTGTGATGTGCATTGGTGTAAAGTAATGAACTACCAATACTCTTGTTGTTGTAACATTGTGCAGTATGTGTACATCGAGAGCTCCATGGCCTGTTGTTTTAGTCTGAAGATGACGAAACCCTCATATTTCTTTGTACTCAGAAATTTAGGCTCTAAGCAACTATAGAATTTTGAACAATCCTCAAGCTTCTAGTCTTGGATGAAAACATATTGACATTGATGTAGGTTTTGCCCATTTAAATGTGGCTTAAATTCACTGGAGCTTAACAGAATGTTGCACCACCGTGAATATTTTGCTTTTGCCAGGGACCGTCTTCTTGGCTGTCAACCTCAGCCTGTCAGAACCTCAGGCAGGCCTTTGAATTCTTTATGGTTGTCTTAACGATCAACGCTGTTCGATCAGTACCACATCTGAACATTGCCGTGACTGGATTGTTTCAGGTGTCATGTAATGGCACACTGCTCGGGCAAAGAAAGGCGTCGTACACGTTAGTATTGGACCACCTTTACCTCTGATTACGCTGATTACTCTGTGCATTTATCGTTTATCGTGGCATTGTTTTGATGGGCTTATGCAACATCTCGACATTTATCTTTTTTCAGATTTCCATTAATTTTTTGTAGCGATCTGACTGAGCATTGATGACGGAAGAGATGAACCACTCTGCACAATCCTATACACTACATCCCAAAGACTTTCAATGGAGTTAGAGAGTCAGGACTCTCTGGTGGTCAATTTCATATGTGAAAATGATTCTTCACGTTCCCTGAACCACTCTTTCACAATCTGAACCCAATGAATCTTGGCATTGTCACCCTGGAATAGGCCTGTGCTGTCAGGGAAGAAGAAAATCCATCGATGGGATAACCTGGTCATTCAGTAGATTCAGGCACTCAGCTGACATTTTATTGCTGCATAACTTTGCTGATCCGAGACCAGCCATTTCAAGCAATGCCAAATCATAACAGTTTCTAAATTCAAATGGTGACTTTTTAATAAGCAGGCAGTGTGTAGGCATGTTACCTAATTACACTGTAAATTCCGTGGTCAGCCGCGTTGTACGATAGTGTTTGATACTACCGCTACTCTGCTTTTGGACTTTTGTGCTCATCAGTGTACTGTGCTCGTGATTTTAGAGATCACTGGTTGCTGAAGTGTCTGTTCTGGTGTGACTGGCAGTTCTGGTGTAAATATCAATTTAATCCCTTCTCTGTTAAGTATTTTCAAATGTATTTGCATTATTTATGTTGGGTTAACTGCTCCTGGCAGTTGCTTTACCAAGAATACTCCCTGTATAATCGTCTGGTTTCTAAATTAACCGATTATTCTTGCAAGGCTTATCTTACCAGGACAAGCTGTTCTCGTCAGCTTCCAGGCACCATTCTACATCCTTTTCCTCCCAGCATATAACACTTTTGAGTAGCTTTGTCTACCTTTCTGTTCTAACTAGCATACCCATCCGTCAAACTCACCCTACGTGATAACGATAGTGAACCAGCATGCTTTATTGAAAGAAATGTACTTTAAAGCAGCATTCCACATTGTTGTCCCTATACAACAAATACCCACACAGTCTTTTCCTGCCATTGACTATCTTCACATTACTTTGTACCACACCAGTGTGTATATTCTGTTAGAAGTAGGGATTGGAAAAAGCACTCATCTTATGGACACACACACAAAAAAAAAAAAAAAAAAAAACCTATCTGCTGAGGGTTCCTGCACACAGATCTTGACTAACAGGTACTGCACTGCAACAAGCAACACTGGGGAGAATGAATTCAACATCGTAAGAACAGGTTGTGAAGAAACAAACCTTAGGGATCACAAACTGAGACAGCAGAAAATGCTAATGTAAAGCTGATGCCATCCTAAACCTGAACAATCCGAACATCCTTAGAATTCCTAAAGGAAATGCTGACTGTAGTGCTCTTAGAAATCTGCTAGTTAACTGAAAGATGTCACGTGTCTGCAAATATATTTCTTAAACAATTAAAATTGGGCGTGGGAGTTGCAGAGAATGGTCTACAAGAAAACTTATTGACGTTGCTATGAATCGAAGGAAATATGATGATAGACACATGAACGGAGGCAAGAAAGGAGAACTGCTGCTGACATATCATCAAGTTATCATCCTACATCATAATACATGGCAAACACAATGTGGTTTCATCAAATCATGATTTATTGTACAGCAAAGTAATGAATGGAACACGGCATAGACATACACAGGGTATTAAAAGGCAGCTCAAATACACAAAAGCACAGATCTTTACCCCAATTATACCACAGCAGACCCTCCCCATTATTTAAGCAAACAAAAAGCTGTGATTCTTAGGTAGTCCACAGACTAGTGGACCCTATTGTCACCCAAATGCACTCATCTCCTCCCTTTGAAATGTAGGGGACCCACCCAGTCTCCTCCTCAAATGGTCCGAACGGTACCAACTATCAAGCACCTACCACTTCCACCCAGGATCCTGACAAATGCTAAAAATGATTTTCCTGGGTAAAAGTTAGCTCAATAACTTCCTTATTACCTAAGCAATGCAAGAAAATTCACTCATGATTTCTGTATTCAAATCATCAGTGGGACATTCAGGCATCCTTCCTACTTCATCCTCTCACAGCTTTCCTCTTGACTGTGAAATATCTGCTCCACTTTCTGCTTCCACAGCCTCAATGAGTGAATATCAGTCAGTCCAAGTCCTAAACTGCATGTCTGAAGGGTCTAGTGGGAAAACCCTAATAGATTACTTGGGTGTGTGCATTAAATGCCCAAAACCAACATGGAAAGATGAATGGCAAAGATGTGACGAAGCAATTTAAACACTTAAGTGAAAGTATTAGTAAAAAGTCATAAAAATGTATATAAAAAGGTTCCTCGGCCCTGACTAGGATAAGATTTGTGCAGGATGTATAGAGGGGAATGTGATTATTCAAAACACCATCGGATGCAGTTTCAGAATCAGAAGGTTTAAATCAGAGTCAAAACCAGAACAGCAAACAGAACCAAAACAGGAGGCAGAAGTCATCAATATCAATTAGGGTCATCCACTGGCAATACTCAAGACCAAAGGACCATTCTGTAAGAATCAGAGAAACACAATACCTGGCAAGGAGGCAACGGAACTGCAGGGCTATCGTAGGAGACTGAACAAGGTACGGCTGGAAATGCTTGATGATGATGATGATGATGATGAATGAAGCACAGCTGGTCAGAATTCAGAGGACAATGAATGGGAGTAGGTTGGGTGTGGCAGGTTAGAGGTAGACTGGCTTGTTGTGGGCATGGCAGGGGAGCTGTGTTGATTTTATTAGACACTGTCAGGCAAAGACAGGCCTCAGGCTTTCACTGACACAAGGCAGAAAATCTGACCTTAAAGAACCATACTTAAGTCTGTACTGAGAAGACAAACTCAAACTTATCCTCCCTGCTTTTGATGAATTTTGTTGCATTTGGCCACATTTTCATATAAAAAAAAAAAAACCACATAATCAGGCAAAACAGGGTGTATATTACTCAAGGATACAACCATGTATAACTAAGACATTAACCATAATCATTAAAAACAGTCGTTTGTCTGACTGATTAGTGAAGGCACTAATTAAGCATTGCTGCTCTGGATGTAAGTTTTTCACCAATGCTGTGTTACAGCTTCCGATTTCATTGATTTGCTATATTTATCTTAACATTATTTTCATTCCAGGACGTGTACTAAAAAGAAAATATCCAACTTATTGGTATAATTTTCAGTTTTAACTACTTATAATTGAAAATTAGTGTCATAGGGAGACCTGGGGTCTATCACAGGGAGCATAGTGGAGAAGTAACGATGAGATGGACAGGACTACAATTAAATTAGTGCTCGTTATTCAAAAATACATGCATGTTAATATATGTTATTTAGACTAAAATTAGGACTGCTGCCTCACAGCTCCAGGATTGAGGGTTCAATTCTCATTGCCACTACGTTCAGTTTCAATAAAATTTAATTTTAATTATATAGCACTTTTAACAAGGAGCCTTGTCACAAAGCGCTTTACATAGTCCCAGGCCCAGGGTCCCCAGAGAGTAAGCCAAAGGTGACAGGGGTAAGGAAAAACTCCCTCAGGAGGAAGAAACCTTGGGAGGGACCAGACTCAAGGGGGGAGGGGGGCATCCTCCTCTGGCTGACACCAGGCAGGACAGGTTCATTATTACAATATGATGAACGACAGCAGAGTAGAACAGTAAGGTGGACAGCAGGGTATTGGAGGAGGCAGTCAGGTGATCGAGTTGAAGAGCAGGTTTGGTGGCTCAGATAAAGGCAAGCTGGTCAGGGTGCAGACTGTATGTGTATGTGAAGTCTGCCCATTCCTCCCATGTTGTGAGGGTTCCTTCCAGATGCTCCTCTTTCTGGTTTTCACAGTCCAAAGATATGCAGGTAAGTGAGTTGATGTTTCCAACCTGCCCCTAATGTGTGAGTGTGCACGTTCCCGGGTGCCCCTCCAAAGAATTACTATTTAGTTTTCCAACTGCATCGTAATTGCATTGAAATCAGACAACAGTTGATCTTACAGTTCAATTTTTGCAGATTGTTTAGAATTATTTTAGTACTTTTGAGGCATGAAGGGTTAATTTATCAATATATTATAGCATATTCAGACTGGGAACGCTAAACAATACTGTTCATTTTTCAGTTTTAAATACCTTTAAATAGAAATTCTAAAACGAGATGCAAATTCCTAGTAATGGACATACTGGCTTATTATAAGTACACTCTATTGCAACATGGACTGATGCTGTACATAGGAGAGGCATTAAAAAGAAGTGTTTTTGGCTGCTGAGAGCTGGTCTCTCCTATTCCTGTATGCTGTGCTGAAGGCCCTCCATGCTGCAGTGGGGGGAGATCATAACCACTCCCCTGTCACGAACATCCACATTTATTCCCCATTTATAAACATAGGCTAGTACAATTAAAATTGATTACCGATCCCCCCTCCTTCTCAGTTCTCATGCCTGGTTTGGTGCTGCTAGCCCCCCCCATGGGTTCCTGTTTGTTCCTTCGTCTCGACTCTGGTAGCCTTTAGCATCCTGTTTTGACAGCCCCCATTCAGCACACCTGCTCAGTCTGACCCTCAACTGGGTCGATACTGGGACAAAGATGATACAGAGTGTTTCTTGTGTAAGACCCAGAACTTGACAGCAATCCAGGAGTCCTTAGCGTACAGAATCTTCGTGCCTAAGGCCTAAAACATAACAATGACCTGGTGTTCCTAGCACCTCCCCTCCAAGTCCAATTTACCTTCCACAACAGTACAGAAAATTCCATAATAAACAAAAAGCATCCAGTCAGCGGTAGTTCTGAGGTAGACAACACCTTGTTGAGAGTGAGAAGAAAAGAATTGGCATACTCATTAAAGTGAACAGAGGGGCTACAGATGCAAAATATAATCTGCCAAACACCATAAGGAAAGCTTTTATCACTTTTCTGAACCTATGCCCCAAAAAATTTTGGCAGCTATTTGGGCAAAACGGGGTCCTACCTCATATAAAGCATTTGTATTGAAAATAATATGGCTTGCTGAGTGTATAACAATCATGATACACAGTGACAAACTCCACAGCAACCAAACAGACAAACACTCTGACAAGCATATGGCAGAGAGACATTTTTTTGAAATGTGATTATAGAATGGGGGGGGAAATAAGGGGGGTTGTTTGCCATCTTGCCACATCAAAAGAAGACCCAAGAGGCACCCAGCACTGCTTCTTTCCACCGTGCTGTTACGGAGAGGCTGATGAGCTGGAAACAGCCCACAGATGGGCAGCTTATTAGATCCCGGCTGTGGGTAATTGGGGCTCCCACGCAATGCTGCCAAGCACCGCATTTGCTGTCGGCAGAGTGCTGCCATCCCTGTAGCTATGCGCTTACATGTAAAGATGGTTAAAAGCATTATATTTAGACAGTTTCTAATACAAGTGGCCCCAGAGTGCCTTGACCAGTTACCGGGTTATTTGCAAAGCCTAGATCTGAAGCCATGGCTGAAATCTCAGTCACTGTATGGTGTCTGCCGGCTGTGTCCAATGATTCCACACCATTACCACAGCCGAGGCTTCCTTTGGCTGCTAGCACGCATCTCAGAGATCTGTAATAGCACTGCAGGCTGCCATAAGTAAGAGTGAGTGCCAGTCTCAGTGCCACATGAAGGAAGCCATTTGGGGAAAAGACACTCTGGAATATGGACACTAATGGGCATTACAGGCAGAAATGTTAGTAGAGAGAAGCCATATCAGTTTTTAGAAGTTGAAGGCCAATTTCAGGTCGAGGTAGACCACATGGAGGGGGCAACTGAATTCTCAGTGCATCTCAGACAGGAGCCTCAGGGCAAGGATTGCATCCATGGTGGACCAACTTGCTGTGAAACCAGACTGATTTGGTCAACGGTGAATGACAAGCAGTGGCTGGAGTCTTGCGAGTAGGACGTGTGCAAAGACTTTGCGAGGTACAGACAAAAGAGAAATTGGCCGGGAGCTGGGGCAACTAGAGCATGGTCCTTGATACTGGAACAAACCCGCTGGCTCCTTGGGGCCCATGCATCTTGTGAATGGCTTAGGCCTACTCTGCTTCGTCAGCAAGCGACTGGTAGAATTTCTCTTTGTCCTGCTTTGCTTTAGCCTTGAACACATCTTGAAGACATTTGTATTCCTCTTTGTTGTGGCACTGTCGGCCAAGGGATTTTGTCTCAATTGTCTCCATGGCGTCGGCGGACAACCAGGGCTTTCTGTGGTTCTTCTAGAAGCCGTTTTTTTGCCGCACTGCGGATGGCTTTACTGACGGTGAACCAGGCCTCCTCAACATCATCAGACAGTTCAACCAAAGCTGTGAACCGACTCTGTGTTGCCCCACTATACTGTTCGGCCTTAATGGGATCATCCCGCAGGGACTGTACGTGGAATTTGGGCTGTGTGCAGGGTCTATGTGCTACACGGAGGGGAATAGAGATATCAACAATCAGTAAATGGTGATCAGTGTTTGCTGGAGCCTCTGCTCCACGGTATACACGGTATGTCTTTACAATATCAAGTCTGCAGGTCAAGACATGGTCAAGTTCATTCTTGGTTTTGCTGTCATTGGAAATCCATGTAAACCTGTGGATGTTCCTCCATTGAAACCACGAGCCTGTGACCTTGAGCCCATAAGCAGAGCAAAAGAGAACAGGCGATGCGAGTTGTCATTAACTTTGCTCTGTCCAAAGGGTCCCACGGACTCTGTGTAGCCTGACTCTCTAGGCCCGGCACTGGCATTCATGTCGCCGAGCAGTATCAACTCGTCACTCGTCATGAACTCGCCAGGAGGTATGGACTGGGTGGTTGTGGCCAACAGATTTTAACATGCATCCTTATCAGCTGTTTCACCATCCTCTGCTGGGACATACGCCACAATTATTGAAATATGTCCAGTCCTGTGCGCCAGTCTTGTGTATAATAGCCTTGGTGAAATCCTGTGCCACATTTCTAGGGAGTCACACAGTGGGGACCACAGGACTAGGCCAACACCCTGATTTAAGCTGCCAGAATGCGCAATAGCGGCACCATTCGCCACACATTGGTCATGTCCAGGGATGCGAACTTCTGTGATTCCTGCTGTGAGGATGTTGTACTTCGTCAGTATATTAACAATTGCCACCTGGTACCTTATGCCATTTAGGGTAAGAACGTTCCAGGTTGCAATGCGGGTGACCGACCTAAGGTTGGTCCTTGGTGCACGTTGATCGATCATCTGGAGAGGGCTGTCCCTAGTTGGACCTGAGGACCTACCCTTCACAGATGCCTTGTGAGGCGCAGGTCAACGGCAGACACCGGAGACGGCAGGGACCCTAACCCTAGTGCTTGAAGTTGTACTGGCTATAGTTGGTTGGGTGCCCCTGAATACATCGTCGCCTTGGGGCAGGGGCGGAGGGAAACCACATCAACGGTGCTGGCAGTCCACGATGCAGCTAATCATGTATGCAGCAGCCCTGTCAATGATGCGGGGATGGAGGCGGTGCAGGGTCAGGAGAGTTCAGGGTGCCACAGGTTAATACGGCAGCTCACCCAGAAGGGACTGACGTACTGGTGACCCAACTTGGAGGACTCTCCCTGGGAAGGCAGATGACGGGTAGACACCCAGACCTGATCCCCGGGGTGGAATAGCTGAGCTGGATGGCAGCGAAGGATGGCCTGCCAGATGTAGCGTAGGTTGGTGCGCTGGATAGCTTCCCGGGCGTGGCACCAGGCCTCATGGCAACGACAAACTGCGGCCTGAGCGGAAGATGTCTCAAACCCTGGCTCTTCTGTGGGGAACAGAGGGGGTGAGTACCCATACACGCACTCCAAGGGAGACATACCTGAGGTGGAGGATCGGTGCATATTATGGGACAGCTCGGCCCAGAGCAGGTAGTGGGCCCAGGTGCGGGGGTTGCTGTAGGTGAACCGTTGGAGGAACTGAACCACCTGCTGGTTAGCCTGTTCCGCCTGGCCATTAGAGTGGGGATGGAACCCCGAGGACAGGCTGACCGAGGTCCGGAGTAAGTTGCAGATCGACTGCCAGAATCAAGACACAAACTGGGGCCCACAGCCCAACACCAGATCCAACGGGAAACTGTAAAGTCACACTACCTAATGAAGGAAGATCTCAGTCATCTCAGGTGCAGAGGGGACTTTGGGAAGGGGCACAAAGTGCACTGCCTTAGAGAAGTGGTCCACTATGGTCAGAATTACCGTATTGCCCTGGGGAGTCCAATAATGAAATCCAGGGTGAGGTGGGACCAGGGATGGCGAGGGACTGATAGCGGGTGGAGTGAGCCCGCTGGAGGCAGGTTCTCGGGGTGCTTTGCATGCAGGTGGTGCAAGCGGCCACAAAGCTTCGGACATCAGCTGCCAGATCGGGCCACCAAAAACGGGGTTGGAGGAGATGGGTGGTGTTGCGGACCCCCACGTGGCCTGCTAGCACCGAGGCATGACTCCACAAGAGGACCTCCGGCTGGAGGGCTTGAGAAACAATGAGGAGACCCTGGGGAGACGAGGAAGGATCGGACTTGATCTGTAGCCCCTGTAAAACATGGGTCTCCATGTCTCAACGTAGCGGAGCCACTATCCTAGTAGAGGAGAGCATGGGTGGAGGAGTGAGTACCTGGGTGTCCAGTTAAAACTGTCGAGACAGGGTGTCAGCCTTGGTGTTCTTAGAGCCCAATTGGTAGGTCAGGGTGAAGTTTAAATCCTCAAAGAACGTGGCCCTGTGTGCCTGGCGAGGGTTGAGCTGCTGAAGGTGCTAGATGGTGAGTAGGTTGCGGTGGTCTGTCCAGACCTGGAAGGGCTGGTCACCACCCTGGAGCCAGTGGTGCCACTCCTCCAGAGCCCAGCGGACAGCCAAGAGCTCCCAGTCCCCTAAGGTGTAGCACTGTTCTACAGGTAAGAACTAGAGAAATAGGCACACGGGTGGAGCATCCCAACAGACCGCTGCCGAGACAGGACAGCACCTGCCCCCACATCGGAGGCATCGACCACCACTATGAAGGGGTGTTCCAGGTCGGGGTGACTCATGACAGGGGCCAAGGTGAATCGACGCTTGAGCCAGTCAAACCCCGCAGCCGCCTCCTCACTCCACACAGAACCTCAGCTGGCACGTGTGAGTTGGGTCAGGGGGCTGGCCACCATGCTGTAATTGTGGATGAAGTGCCTGTAGAAGTTCACAAAGCCCAGGATGCACTGAAGTTGCTTCACAGAGGCTGGTGAAGGCCAGTCCCTGAGAGTTCAGACCTTGGCCGGGTCCATGGTGATGCCCATGGGGGTGACAACGTAGCCCAGAAAAGTGGTGGACGAGGTGTGAAAGGAGCACTTCTCCAGTTTAGAGAAAAGACCACGCTGGGGAAGGTGCTGTAGCACTGGATGGATATGTTAAATGTGATCGGTGAGGGAATGGGAGAAATCAAAACATTATCTGGGTAAATGCAAATGAACCGGTTTGTATAATCACAGAGCACATCATTGATGTAATTCTGGAACACAGCTACATAAGTGGTAGGGGGTACCTGTTCTTGATGGTGATCCAGTTCAGTCTACTATAATCGATGCAGGGACAAAGTCTGCCGTCCTTCTTGATGAAAAAGAAGCTGGTGGCAGCAGGGGACGTGGATGGACGGATGTGACCATAATGAAGAGCTTCGGCAATATACTCATTCAGAGTGGTCTGTTTAGAGAGGGAATACGGATGACCACTGGGGGGCAGGTGCTAGGAAGGAGATCAATCTCACAGTCATATGGCCGGTGTGGAGGCAGCAAAGTGGCTTTCTGTCGGCTGAAGCAGTCGGCGAGATCATGGTATTCCAGAGGGAGTGACGTCAGGTCGATCACTTCCATATTCCTCTCTGGAATTTGTCAAGCGGCTCTGATGGGATGCAAACAACGCGACTGCTAAAACAGTACCCCACTCGAGTATCTGACCGGACATCCAGGAAATGCGAGGATCATCCTGTTGCAGCCACGGGAAGCCTAGGATTAGAGGAGTGTGAGGAGTGTCGACAATATACAGTTGCATATCTTCGGAATGTGTTCCGAGTTCAAGTCTGACCGGAGCAGTGTGCTGTTCAACATCGCCTGGATGTCAAGAGCCTGTACCCAGAGGGTCTGACATACCTTTTGTAGGGGAATGTGATGATGGTGGGCCAATTCTCGGTCAAGAAAGTTGCCAGCAGCTCTAGGATCCAGCAATGCCGGCACATCCAGCCGACCCCTTGGCCAGCTCAGGTGGGTGCTCAGGGTGATGCAGCTCGCAGTCCTGGGGAGAGCAGTGTCTGCTTCTGTCACAGATCTCCGAAGGATGGATGGGAGAGGGAGTTTCTCAACCGGACTGGGCAGGACAGATGCCGGTGGCCCGCCTCACCGCAAAATAGGCACAGTCCTCCCCTTAGACGTCAGTCTTTCTCCTGGGTGGTGAGCAGTGTACGGTCCAACTGTATCGGCTCTGGTGCCAGTAAGCCAGGAGGCACTTCTGAGACTCTGCAACCAGCATTGGGGATGCAGGGGGTCTTCTCTGTAAGTGAGGTCCGTCGCTCTCGAAGGCGGTAGTCAATCTGAATCATGAGTGTATTCAGCCCCTTCCAGTTGTCCCAGAACTCTTGGGAGGCCAGCACATCTTTGATCCCCTTGTTCACCACGGGATGGAAGAGAGTGATGAATGCCTCCCTTTTCCACCCTACCTCAGTCTCCTGGGTGCGAAACTCCACCGAGTAATCGGCTATGGACCGCAATCCCTGGCAAAGGTGGAGTAGTCACCTGGCCGCTTCTCACCCACAGACAAGGTGGTTGAACACTCAACAGAACTCAGCCAGGAACATGGCCAAATCTTGGCAGAGTTCCTCCTGCATGAGGAGGAAATCATGGAAATCATGGAAATCATGCTTTGAGACGCTCTTTCACGCTCTCAGGTCACGCTTTCTGACGCTCTTTCACGTTCTCAGGTCACGCTTTCTGATGCTCTTTCACGTTCTCAGGTCACGCTTTCTGATGCTCTTTCACGTTCTCAGGTCACGCTTTCTGACGCTCTTTCACGTTCTCAGGTCACGCTTTCTGACGCTCTTTCACTCTCTCAGGTCACGCTTTCTGATGCTCTTTCACGCTCTCAGGTCACGCTTTCTGACGCTCTTTCACGCTCTCAGATCACGCTTTCTGACGCTCTATCATGGTAAGGTACAGTACCGAGCTTAGCGGACCATCTTCACTACAGTGATACAGGCAGCGGGGTCCAGGATCCTACCTAAATGATACACACAAAGTCCACACTGGACATGGAGTTATTCAGATCGGCAAAGCAGATAACGCAGCTTAATTATACTGTACAGACATGCATTTATCTAATCAATATTTATATGGAACTGTAACTTTACGTGGTGAAAGACATGCATTTCGGGAAATGTGTGGAAACATCAACATGAAATGCTTAAAAACCAGATTCGATTCCTTAGTTGCTGCTCAAGTCCTTCAAAATTTTCAATAAAAATTAACTTTAAAAGGAAAAAAAGACATGGACCGATATATAATAGTCATTATTATTGCTTTAGTCTCATGAGTTTTCTGTTTTCGCAATCGGATCCAATCCCGATTCCTCTTGTGACAGTATGACCGAACCATCACCGGATCCTGCGGAGCTCCCTAATTTACAGTCCGTGATGGAAGAAATGCAGACCACTATCGCCCATCAGACACATACCATACAGACTCAGGCCCAGGAAATCCAACCCCGCGCCGAGCCCTCAACCAGCTGGCTGGATCAGCAACCTCTACACCCGCCCCATCCCACTCTGGAATACGTCTACCCAACTGAGAATAATATGACGGAGATCCATCCAGGTGCAATAACTTTCTGACCTAGTGCTTGCTCTCTTTTGAGAGTCAGCACAGCACCTTTCCATCCTCGTGGTCCCGGATTGCTTCCATCATCTCCCTTCTCTTGGGCAGAGCCCTGGCTTGGGCGACCGTTTACTGGAGAAGACATGCAGGTGAGAGGGTGATCTGAGAGGGTGAAAGAGCGTCTGAAAGGGTGATCTGAGAGGGTGAGTGTCAGAAAGGGTGATCTGAGAGAGTGAAAGAGCCTCAGAAAGGGTGATCTGAGAGGGTGAGTGTCAGAGGGTGATCTGAGAGGGTGAAAGAGCCTCAGAAAGGGTGATCTGAGAGGGTGAAAGAGCCTCAGAAAGGGTGATCTGAGAGGGTGAAAGAGCCTCAGAAAGGGTGATCTGAGAGGGTGAGTGTCAGAGGGTGATCTGAGAGGGTGAAAGAGCGTCGGCATCCTGCCGCTGCGTGTCTGGCAGCATCAGTAAGAGTGATGCTCTTAAGCAGCGCATCCTTCATGCTGGTCAGCATTAGGCTGTCCTATCAGACGGGAATCTCCTCTTCTAGGAGCCCGACTCTCACTTTCTCTCCTCCCAGGACTGCAGAGGCGCAACTGCAACGTAGAAATCTGCACGCCAGTTAGTGTGTGGCTTCCTTTAGCATCACACGCATCTTCATCTCTGCTTTAGGATACCAACGAAGCTCTCTGGTATTTGCTCATTTTATTCCTGTCTGTCTCTCAGTGTATTTCTAATTTCCCGGCGTCATTCTTCTAATCGGTAAGTGATTCTTTTATTAAAGTCAAATGCAAGCATGGCTTTGAGTTCTCTGCAGATATTTCACGCACATGCAGATCGCTGATTCCCAACACATTTTATGTATAAATGGATTAAAAACTGGAAGAAAATAAAAAGCCGACGGTCGACGAGTTAAGATGAAAGCGAAAGAAAGATGAACTTATAAGGGGAGCCACTCATTACTTCATTGTCTAGCGATATTAATGCTAATTACACATCAATTATATATGAACAAATGCATTTCAATTAAGCAGCCAACAAGGAACGTTTTCACTGAAATCTGCATAAATGTTACATCTGAGATCTTTTGAAAGTTTTATAATCGCATTTAATAGAAATTCATTCCCAATTGTTCAAGGCAGCCAGTCAGCATATTCATGTAACTTTGAATCCTTTATTATAATGATACTGTACTTTCTGATGGAATTCTACCCAGAACATGATGGCAACCGCATATGGAGGCAGCGAATAATTACTTTGCTTATAATATCAAATTATAAATCGCCTGAGGCAGATAATCACTCCGCATTATTACTGAAAATCCAAGCACAGACTTTGTATTTGCTGGCAGTTCAAGGCTGCTCAGATCGCTGTGAAACACCGTCTCAGAGGGACAGGCATTTCAGGTCAGATCGCTGTGAAACACCGTCTCAGAGGGA
>JAACJT020023020.1:13465-27234 GCA_009936485.2 Gymnarchus niloticus | reverse complement strand
GGTGTACCCCAGCCTTGTGCCCTGTGATGGACTGGCATCCCATCCAGGGTGTACCCCTGCCTTGTGCCCTGTGATGGACTGGTATCCCATCCGCGGAGTACCCCTGTAGTGTGCCCTTGTGCGTTCTCAGTCTGATTACATTAAAACCCATGAAGTCCCTGGGGGCAGTGAGAGAGAAAGAGAGAAATGGAGAGAGAGTGTGGGAGAGAGGGAGAGAGAGAAGGGAAAAGAGTGTGTGAGAGAGAGGGATGGGGAGGAAAAGGAAGTGTGTGAGAGAGAAAGAAAGGAAAAGAGAGAGGGTGTGTGAGTGAGAGAGAGGGATGGGGAGAAAGGGAGGGAAAGAGTGTGAGAGAGAGAATCGGAGAGACAGAGAGGGAAAGAGAGTGTGTGTAACAGTAACCGCGGTGAGGCACACTGCACACCAACACCACGCGGCTCTGTGCACGTACTCCAAATACGGAACTCTTGTCATCTGGCACTTCACGGCCGTACATCATGGAGTTTGGGTCGAATCCCAGCTCGGCCACAGCGTACATCGTCGCCGATGGAGCGAGAAAACACCTCTGAAGAAGGCGGGACGGTTTATCGTTAGAAAAATGACTGAAATTATGAGCAAAGCAGACAAATAAGATGGCACGGCATTACGGGAAACTTTGAAAGATATCGAAATATTATCACAGTCATTTCCATGACTGCTAAAGTGCTGGGCAAATATGACATTTCGGTCAAAAATAAAAGCAAGCAAAACGGCTTTCATTGCAAAGGACTCTCCACACAAACAAATAAACATAATGAGGCCAATTGCTATCAGTTCTTTTAATTCAGTGTTTGGTCACATCGTGACAATGGAGTGTTTGTGTAAAGAGCCCTACAGCTAATTATTTGACTGCAATTCTGACAACAGCTGTACAGTTCTCTGCAACAAACCATCTAATTGCATAATAATTTTACAGCTTGTGTAGATTGTAATTAGCCTCTACACCTGGCTAAGGACATCAGTTAAATGCAGGTGTGATAGCCAGCTGAATGTTTTCTTTCTTGCCATTTCTATGTAATTTTCTTTGATCCTTTATGCAGTTTTTTTTTAATGTAAAATAAACAGATTATTGACAATTTGCCTTAGTTTTATTTTTGAGTTCGTACAGTCTTCGCTTGTCGAGGAAGCAGTGGAGGTGGGAGTTCCATTAATTAATCGGTTAACGAGGCGTCTGTCAGATGGCTGAAAAGGAGGTTCGGAGCAGATGGTACAGTGGGTGGAGGCAGCCCACGTGGTGGAGGAAAAGGCGGTCTATTGGTGGTAGTAGTGGTGGTGGTGGTGGGGGGGTGCTGCTGTAGAGTTATTTCCTATTTTTAAGAAATAACATCCTATTCCTATTATTAGTGTTAAATTGTGCCTGATGTAATAGATTCAATATTCATTTAGATGTATGGGCGTTGACTGAGACAATTTAGGTCAAATACCTTTCTCAATAATGTAAGCGTTATTTTACGGTTTGAACCGTTTTGTGGCTTCCGTTGTGCGACCGTTATTCAGCGCGAAAAACGCTCTCTCTAAACCACGCGATCACCTGCCGCTTCCGTTTTTTTCCCTCCCACTTCGTAAAGCTTGCCGCAGGAAATTCTCAGCTCAGACAGTCGTCTGAAATGTCAAGCAAATTAAGCGAAGTGACGTAGAATTACCAATATTCCACAGAGACGGGTGAAACTGCTCTTACGGGCTGAGGTTTTTCCTGAGCATGTAACAAGTAGGTGAGAGTAATGGGGAAGGATAGAGAACATGTAATTATCGGGGGGGGCGGTACAGATGAAGGGTTTGTGACATGAAGCTAATTCCTCATCAAGTAGTACTGTAGGCACTGAACTACACGACCTCTCAGCCAATAGCTAAGCTGCATTTGCTGTTACTAGCTAAGCTAAGGTCTTAGTGAAAATAATTTAAACATGTAGCTGTAAGGGAAGATAAGACTCCCCTCAGTGAGGGGTACCTTTCTTGGCCCCACGGTCTGTACAATATGCAGGATTTTATGCTAACCCCCGTTGAGAACATTCACGCTTAACTTATGTTGAATGCGGAAAATGAAAAGGGTCAGTTTTCAGATACTGGAAGACATAACTGTGTGGTTGCATGTATTGAAGATATTGTCATGGCACGGATACAGACCACCAGAGTTGCGGTCGCATCTCCTCAAAGGAGCTGCGGTTATTAGACATCACAGCAGGGCACCTGGACATCCGAGTGTGGCTGGGTGATGTCGCGTGGTCCTGGGAAACCGTTGTCTCCCTTGGCAGGTGGCGGTCTCCACCGTCAATGCCGCCGTCCAGCCTGCTCCTCTGGGTTGTCCTGCGTCTTTGCTCACCTCCCTGACTTGGTCCTGCTCCTTTATGCCCCGAAGGGGCTGATTGCTGACAGGCTCCACCTGTGGCTGCTCCCATATTCCACACAGGTGTTGTGCTCGTTCTTCGCAGTCATAATTCAACCTCTGATAAGTATATGAAGTTTCCATTCACATTCAGTCCTGTGCTTCCCCAAGTTGTATCACGCTGGATAAATGCTTAAGATATGTGTTTTTAAGACACACATGCCTTTCTGTTTTCAGCCAGGCATTCTAGGTGGGAGGAGGTGTGCAGTGTACTGGAAGGCTTCAGGGCTGACATCAAAATGTTCATCAGAGTAGATCAAGCAACGGCTGAATAAATTGTCCAGGATGCCAGAAATATCCATCTCTGTGTCTTCTAACCAGCTGTTTTCTCTATTTCTCATCCTGTTTCCTTCTCTCCTGGTTCTAGGAGACGACACGTATCACAAGTTCTCGAACACATGTAGGAAGAGTTCATGACACGGTGCAGAACCAGGGTAAAAAGGTGGAACGAGAGCACCACCCGTCCATTTATATGCAGGCATGGACCAGAGAAAGAGCAGAAAGTGGCTGAACAGAGCCCTGATATGCACGCCACTGGCTTACACCTCCAGTGGGAATGTTCATTGTTCTCCATTTGGCAAGCAGTGCAGTTCCAGCTGTGCTGTGTCGTTCTGGGTATGGTGCAGGACCTGGAACGTGATGTTTTGACATAATGATGCACGCAAATTAGTCTTTGCGTGAGTGATGTGATTCTGGTCCAAGGAGTGGATACCCTTTTTTGAGTAAAAAGGTAATTACTGGGATGCAACACGCTCCGTGAATCTGGCTGGAGTGGGAACCGTTTATCTGGGCCGGCGGTTTCCGGCAGTGTAGCGGTTAGGACTGGCCAGACCCAGCGAGTGAAGAGGCACCGGATTCGTTCCTGGATTATCTGCCTCCCCCATACTAGGGAGACATTTTGAATGTTTGCTAATGTAGTGAAACAAACACCCTTGGTCCACGTTCCAGGAAATCATTTGTTTTGCTCAACGTTGGTTTCCGATTTCTATTCAAATGAGTCCAGGCATTTGGAGACCGTTTCCTCTTTCAGATGTCTGCAGCAGCTTATGACCAGGAAGTGTGAAGCATTGATACAGAGACCCAAAGCACCTTGTTCTCTTGGAAACCTGATTATCATTTTATGCTGACTCATCATTCTGTCCTTAAAATTATAGACATTTTAGTCATCCTGTTTCTTATGACAGGCAGAAATCTTCAATTAATTCATCGTGCTGGTAAGCTTTGCTTTGATTCTCATCCAGCCTAGTGAAATATAACCACTGGCTTACATCCCTTTGGATAATTTCTTTATATGAAATGGGTTTGTAATCATAGTCCAATTCGACTCCATAAAGGAGCTGAGTGAAGCCTCTAAAGGCATTATGACAAGCAACAGTTGTAATCACATCATAATGCAACTTGCCCTGTGTTCCACCAAACCTACAGTACGTCACTATTGATTGGACTAATGAGGCTTCAATATCCGTAGTGGGTGTGAGTATGCTGAACTAACCAATCAATGCTGGCATTAATGAAGGTTCAAAACCGTATGGGGTAGTAATATCTTGAACTAACCAATCAATGCTGGCATTAATGAAGCTTCAGAACCATATGGGGTGGTAATATCTTGAACTAACCAATCAATGCTGGCATTAATGAAGCTTCAAAACCGTATGGGATGGTAATATCTTGAACTAACCAATCAATGCTGGCATTAATGAAGGTTCAAAACCGTATGGGGTAGTAATATCTTGAACTAACCAATCAATGCTGGCATTAATGAAGCTTCAAAACCCTATTGGGTAGGAGTATCCTGGACTAACCAATCGATGCCGGCGTTAATGAGCCTTCAAAACTTGTGATGACTGGAATTATACTGAATTAACCAATCATTGCTGATGCTAAATGAGGCTTCAAAACCTGTGGGGGATGAGAGTATCCTAAACTCCTAATCACTCACGCGGCATGAATTTGGAAGCCTTATTTTACTACCAGCATTGATTGGTTAGTTTTGGATAACCAGTCAATATCCATTGTCAGCACAGATATTTTGGATGGGTGGGTGAGAGGAATAACCTAAACTGTGCAGCACTGTGAAGGTCCACACTTTATTTTATCTTGGCCATTCTGCCAGGCTGACTGGTGCTCTGGTACTGAGGAGAATGAAGATCTTTATCCATTTTGATCTGAAAAATCCTTAAATGATTTAATAGCCACGGCAAGTGACCCATTCCCCCCTTCAAACATGGCACGTGAAGAGATCCAAGAGTTTTAGGAAGTCATAGAAGCATCAGCTTTGTGAGACCTTGGTCCATCGTATGGATGTGGAGGCCAGCGTACGGACAGCAAAATATCCATCGGTCAGCTGCAGCAGACCACTATTACTGAGGGGATGGAAGGTTTTTAATTAGCTTGTTAGGCTACATGTGACAAATTGAGAAAAGCAAAGACGTTGTGGCATTAGGCAGGAACAGGCCGGTGAAAATGTCACAGGAAACGGTCTGTGCACAGCAAATGTCATCTTTTTACTCTCCTTTCTAAATTAGCTGCAGGAAGAGAAGTGAGTTAACCCATTCCATGCATTTAATTAACTTTTATCCCATGGCAAAAAAAAAAAAAAAGATATGGTGTGATTAAACCTGAACAACATGTAATTTTATAAAGCTGTGGTAATTATTCAAGGCAATAAGGTTATTACCTGTGTGGCAGTGTGCAAACCATTTAGAAATTCCAGTGTGTTCCATCCCAATACAAAACTATTTTGAAGCATGTGAAAGTAGCTGTCAGTAATAAATACCCGCAGAGAGGGAGAATACATCCGAGCAGATTAAAAGTGGACTATTTTTGACCTGGTGTGTTTTTTATAGGGTCCATTCATGCGAAGACCACACTCCTTTGCTAGCTGAGATAGAGAGAGTCAACAAGCCAAAGGAATGCAGCTAAAAATGCTCCCCCCGTGATCAAGACGACTTGTGATAAGATCTGCGTTTCTCATTACTGAGATAAGCCAATGGAGATTTCTCCTCAAGATAGGCAGCAGTATTCAGTGGCCAGTGTGAAGGTCATGGTGGGCTATTAGGGGCTAAAATGAACCAGGCTTTGAAGATGGCCCTCTTGCCTCTGACACACTCTACCTCTCAATGTCAGCCACAACAATGAAGATCCTCTAGTGAGCTGCAAAATGAAAGTAGAGTGGATAGTTAACAGTTCAGTCTGTAGGACTGAGTTCTGCTGACCACAGCATTCCTAGCCCTAGGCAAGCAGGGTAAGTCCCTGAGTCTGACCAGGGCAGCTTTTACTCAATTTAACCGTAAATAATCTGAGAAAGACACCAGGAGTCAGGTCTGATTCTTCAAAAATGTGGCCCAGTTCCCTGGAGGGAGTCCTTCAAGCGATAGCACATCGAACATTTTATAACGAGTGAATTCTTCATCTACGTTTAGGTTTTCTGTAGATCTTTTGGGACTTTTTTGGGTCCCTGGTGACCTGTCTTCATCAGTCACGCAGCAGATGTGTGCAGAGCTTCGTGCCCCAGAGATGGAAGTTAGCTGGATTTTATAAACGCGTGCAGACACGGTGATGCTAGCCCACCCTGCATCCTACGGACCTCACAAGTCAATCTGTGAGGAAATGATGTTCTTCTCATATTCCACACTGAGTAAAGTGAAACATTTACAATGGCTGTTTGTAACCTCGAGACGTGAGAGGATAATGAAAAGTTAATTGTGGACTATTGATATTGGTTTTTCATTATCCACATGTGTCTAAAAGGAGTATAGGAGTTAATTGTATTAAAATGACATCAGGCATACTTTTTCTGCGACACATACGGATTTTGAAGCCTAATTTAGTGTCAGCATTGATTGGCGGTTTGAGATACTCTCACCCACCACAGTTTTGGAAATCATATTTAGCAACAGCATTAACTGGATAGTTCGAGTTACTCCTACCCACTGTGGGTTCTGAGGTTCTTAGTTAGCACCAGCATTGATTGGTTAGCCTAGGATAGTCTTACCCACGATGGGTTTTGAAGCTTCCTTTATTGCCAGCATTGATTGGTTAGTCTGGAGTAGTCCCATCCACCACTGGTTTTGAAGCTTCATTTTTCCACTTCGCTACATGTTCCACCCCCCTTATCTCTCCTCACTCTCTTCCAGTTGGTGTTCGCATCAAGATCAAGTCCTTTTCACTGCTTTCCGGGATGTTCATGCAATGGCATCTACCTCCATCAAGTCATTCCTCAAGACAACAAGAGAGCATCTTTTGGTGATTCCTCACAGCTATCCATGCTTGGTTTCCTGAAGGTGCAATGAGGTACCTAACTACAACCAGTCTGCAGATTCCCCCAGAACATTCAAGAAATGTCATAAGACATATTTCTTCCTGCAGAGCTGAACTAACATCATCCTCTTCCATCATCTCCATCGACTCTCCCAATGAAATGGTTTCACATAGCAGTGCTGGATGCTCTGATGTATTTTGCATATACACTTGGTTCCTGCTAGATTTTCTTGACCTTGTTTACTTGAATTGCTTCTCTGATGTTTACTTTGAAGGGTGTTTAGCGTGGTATCTATTCCCATAAATATCTTACACTTCTTACTCATCAGTCATTGAAAGCTTTGCCTAATGACAATTGTACCAAAGTTTGACATTTATTATTGTTTATTGGCTCCTGTTTTCTCCCAAAATGAGCCAGACGTACTTGCCTAGAACTGAACACACTTCTCCAAAATAAGTCTATGGGGAATTCTTTCTTTATCTCCCGCTTTTTCTCAAAAAATGCATAATTTTTTAATAGAGTTGCCATGGTAGGAGACTCTCAGAGCTCCAAAAGCAGCAGGATACTGTTTCAGCTGAATGAACTGCTTCCGGGAGTCTCGGGTTCATAACACGGCATTCTGCTGTGCTCATAATTGGCTCTGGAAAGTAGGTATCCATCAGGATGACAGCTCCGTCGCACCAACCCGAGTCACACTGCAGTGGCGGGGCCATTAAAGGAGAGTGGAGGTGGGATTCGGCTCTGTCTACACGCTGTTAATGCCTAAGTGTGGCCTTAGGCCTGAATGTTCCCGCTCTCTCTCTGCTCAAAGTAAACTCTATTTTTTAGACTCCCCTGGAATTTTTAAAAATACGGACCAGTTGTTATATTTCAGATTCCCACGCTTCACATTTGCTTTGGCCCTTAGCAGATATAAACATACTGAAATTGGTATGGCATTAAACTGAAAAAAAAAAAAGACTTCATTGTGGCCATTGCAAAAAAATTCACCAGTATAGTTTTTAGCTATTTGTGATTGTCCTGTCTCTCTCCCTCTCTCTCTCTCTCTCGATATATACGTATAACAATAAATGATTAACAATTAATGATACTTTATTGGCAATTAGTATAAGTATGAGTACAGGAACATTGGAATCTTTATCACATATCCTATCTTGCTCTCCATGAGATACACACACATTCACACAAAAAAATGAAGCCATTTATCCAGAACTCCTGGATTAGTTGGGGTTAAGGGCCATGCTCAAGACCCCAGCAGTGATATGGTCACTCTGCCGGCTGTGAAATTTGAAGTAACTCTCTTCAGGACATGGGCACACACTTCAAATCTACATATTAGATAATATAATATAGAATATACACTCTGAGCCATGTCAGTGGGACATACCCGGCAGAGTGAAAGAAATGCTAAGCGCTGCATTCTCGCTGTGGACCACTAGGGTGGCGGCCAAGGGCCCAAGGGTGATTGTGTCCCAAGTTTGGCCGGCTGTCACCGGCACTGCACAAACCATTTATCAGAAATGACGGCCGCCTGAAACCCATGTGGCAACTCGGGGCGGCTGGCCCCGTTCTGCCATGTAGGAACAGAGTTGTGCTGCTAATGAGTGTGGAGGGGGGTGGACGGCCTCACCTCGCCTTCACCCCCTCTTTGGCAGAATGAAGAAGAAAGTGCATACTCGTCCGTCACATCAAATTAGCCACGTGAGCTCCACACGGAGTGACCAATCAGCATTAATCACAAACTTTTGGCAGGATTTTCCCTAATAGGTCAAGCTGTTCCCTAAATCTGACGAGACAGACAGCTTTAAAATAGGAAGCAGCGTGGGCTGGGTGAGGGACATCGGAAGTGTGTGAATAAAGTGTGCGAAAAAAAACGCTTTCATAAAAGATTAAGCCCATGAAAGAAGATCCGTTGGCCCATCTTTTTATGTACCAGGATAATCCTAGATTACTGATTCCACCGGGCGCCTCATTTGTATAATTTACATGCCTTAATTGGAGATTTCTCATGATGGTGCCTCTCCCATGTGAGGCTGCCCTCTGCATCACTGTTACTCAGCATTTCATTCATGTGGTTTTAACTGATGCTCATGTCGACAAATCCACTGCCACACACTTCACTTTGCGGGGCCTCCTTTTCCTTCTACAAGATATTATGGGCTGTTGACCTAGCTATGGTGTGTGTCTCCATGAGAATGCCAGTCTCAGGAGAACCCGCTTAAAGATGAGATCGAGCCAAGACCATTAAATTCGGAAGTGTTGCCACAAACATCTTGAGGTGAGTGAGAGCTGACACCATACTTAAGCCTGATTGCTCGTTAAATTTATATTCATTTAGCAAAGAAACACATCTATACAAGCTTGGGGTCTGAGATTTCAGCTAGCCAGCATCCCAGGAGCAGTCGGGGTTATGGACCTTGCTCAAGAGCCAAACAGTGATACAATTACTCTGCCAATCACAGCACTTGAATCTACGACCTTCCGGCCCCAAGCACGGCTCACTAACCCATGGAGCTACATGCCCCCCCCAGTCTAATAACTGGTTTTAAAGGGTTATTTCTAGGACGGAAACTATATAGCCTGGCTCTGGAGTGATATGGCTGTTTCTGTGCCGGTTTTTCATTGCCTGAAGGTCTGATAGTTACTTCTAGAAGCATGTAAAGTGACAAGGAAGTGGCCAGCTAGTAGTGGAACATAAATGGCCATAACGTGATGATATGAAACTTTATAGCACCTTTACATCCCATACAACAGTCAAGCAAATCAGGTCATGGTATGTAGCCTTAAGGTGACAATATGTAGAAAGACTTTATAGACATTTGTGTCAATGGCCACAAACAAAAAGGCAAACCAAGATAACAGAATGGAAAAAGAAAGTACCAGAATCTTTTAAGTTCCCAGAAGGACACTCGAAGGACAGCATTAGCTTTTGGACTAAGTCTTTTACTGTGAATGGGCCATCCATTCTAGTAAACTTTATCTGTTTCTTCTGGAACGCTGATCTATTGCAAGAAAGAGGGCAGCTAAACATCAAACAAACAATGAGTGTTTAAATTACGCATGGTTGTTAGTTTGAATGAGCAAGAATCCACCAAGGAATCACACCCAGAGCATCGCATCTTTGGCAGAGGCTGCCTTTGCTGACATCTCGAGGCGATGCTTCAAAGGCCAGGATTACAGAGGACAACAGATGAATATTCAAGACCACTCAACATATTGTCTGGAAACGATAAACGATAAAGACCCCTGAGTGATTCTCGTTGACCTTTTAGCAGCAAGATAGTACGTTAGTGGAGACGAGGATGCTTCAATGGGCGGTCGGCCTGACCCGACTGAATAGCGACGGCCGTAAAATTACGGGACTGTCCCCAATAACGGACGAGATGCATGAAGCCTACCTGTGGTGGTCCGGTCATGTGATGCACAGCGACGACGGTTTGGTATCCAAGATGATCCTAAGACTCAGGCCTGATGCAAAATGGCCTGGTGGCCATTTAAAGAATGCTGGATGGATAGCCTAAAAAAACAGGTGAACGATAAACACCAGCCCTTAAGACTCCTTTGATCTAGTGGGTCAAACGCTAACCCACTCTCGAGGGATGAGGCTGGTTATACGCCTGGTCCTTTGTAAAAAACCGCTCAGTCGAACTTTGTGGAAATTGCATCTTCAGGCATGATTTTGCAAAAGGAATTTGATTCGTCTCAGAATTCCACTCTTTTCTTGGTACGTCTCGTGGACAAAAGACGGTTAAAAAGAATGCAGGATCTCATGTCTCTTCCAACGACTACACTGGGCTTTTCAGAGAAAAGAGGTTCTACAGCTGGGCTGCCCAGGCGAGGCCTGTGATTCTACTGGCGTGACTCTGCATGATCTGCCATTTGCCGTGCACAGCGTGGCATACGTTTGTTCTTTGCTGTGCTATTTTAGCGATTATATCGAAAGCTAAGATCAAAATGCAGCGACAAAAAGCGAGGTGAATTTATAGATGGAGACAGAGCGATGGAGATCCTACGTCCTTTTCTTACAGCATAACATTTTTCAAGTTTCAGAGCACGACTGCTAAAATGTTTCCCAAAACAAACCACATCCCGATCTTTCCAGCTCAGTCATCCTCACATCAACTCTGCCAGCCACCTGCCCTGACATTTATACTGCTCATTAAGAAGTCTTTTCCTGCGTAAGCAAGACCTTCTTCAGCTTAACAATGCTAAAGGCACACCGATTGTATGCTAACAATCGAAATGCAGTGTACAGGCTTCGCAGATACGTAAACCTGAATTACTGCACAATCCTGCATCTTAGCTCCTCCCTGCCTTCTTGTCTTTAAAGTGTGTGCGTGTGTGTGTGTGTGTGTGTGTGTGTGTGTGTGTGTATTTCAATGGCTCATTTTGCCAATTCCATTCTCTTCTTGAAACACCTAAAATAGAAATCCAGAAATATCTTATTTGTCTATTTTCAGTTTTTTTTATATAAAATTTCCATATTCCAAGCAATCTTTTTTCTTTTTGGAAAAAAAAAAAAAACGCTAATTTTGTTAAAAGTCGGGCAAAGCTTTTGTTGTAGCGTTTGAGTTTCACACGCACGGCGACGACCTTCTCTTCCTGAGTCATTTATCTGCCTCCAAACTCTCTCCTTCTGCTCTGCCGTGTGACAAGGATAAGCAGTGCCTAATTGAAAGACAGGCACCGACACCGAGCGGGGAACATGCACCGCGGACGTCACGGCAATGCATCCTCTCCGGCCGTAAAAGCGACAGCTCGATGGGGCATTTGACCCCCCCCCAAAGAGACTTCACAGAAAGTGCAAGCTGGGTGAAAGCGTGTAATTTCAGTCCTGAGTTCCAAGGTCATTTGGAGAGAGAAATGGTGATGTGTGGACATACTCTGTGACGTTTCTTTCACAGCTATTAGCCTGGGCAGAACGGCTGGCATTCCGGCGGAAGTAAAATGTCTTAAGCGGCATTTTTTTCCTCCCGGTATGAATCTGAAAGGAGGTGTTCAGACTGCACCTAAGAAAACATCCTCCCTGGAGGTAGAGAGATAAGTAATTTGGTGGCAGACAAGCCCGACACATACCACACCTGCAGAGCCCTAATGATATGTAATCACAGTGCCTGTGAAACTCATTCAAAGCCTAATTCAGGGTCTGTCTCTCTGACACCTGCTGATCTTTGCACATTTAATTACAGCAAGCCAGCCCGTAGCTGACAGATCCTCCTCTCCGCTGATGGATTACGGGGTAAGGGGAGGGCGAACTTTATCTTCCGTGGTGGCACAGACGCGGGTCCCTTGGCCTCGAGGAAGCCTTCGATTTCTCCTCCACAGGGCTCCGAGAGGGAGATGTCCGTCGTACCCCATTAATTAGACCGCACCTGAGCGGGACCAGAGGTCCCAGCTGTGGGTGACAGGCCCGGCTATGTGTCTCTTAGTCTGTCGGGTTTGTGACTGCGCCTTTTCGTTCCGGAGAGCCGCTGTAATTCCATGACGTGTCGAATCTTCTCTGTAGTCTGCATTTTGCAAGGCAGCAGGCTTTCGAAATGGCTATGTGTCAGATGCACGGGGGCTGATTTCTGCCACCAAGCAGTAGGAGCGACTCCCCGAAGATGACATTTACATAATGTACATATGATATATCTCTCTCACGCACGCACACGTACACTCCAGGTTCCTAAATCGTATCATGCAGCTGTTCCAGATGTTTCCACATTTGCTGAGCTCTCAGTTAAAGCTGCAGGGGTTTGTAATTTAATATTAACATTATTCCATTATGAGTTTTGTCTATGATTAGGAAACGTGAACATCGCCCCTCTCAGTGGATAAGCTGCAAAAAGACAAACAGATGCAAATCCGAATGTGAAAAAACAAATGTAATATATATCGCATCCTTATCTCAGCAGGGTATTCCGGTCGGGCCCTTATTCATTCTCTCTAATTATCTAATTGTTAATTAAATGAGTCATTAGCAATTTTCTATGGCTGAGCCATTTATAACTATATTGATATCCTCATAATTTATATATCGTGTTCGTTCTTGTTAATAAGCTTTATAAAAATGGTATTTTTTCCTTGTAAAATGCTGTTAAATTAATTTATATTAAATGCCTGGGACGCTCCAGTACACTGTTTACTGCAATGAAGGCTCTGTCCAGCCCAAAGAATTAAGGAACAGAACAAAAAACTCTTCTTTGTTTCTGGGATCTTAATTGTTTGTTGATTAATTGCTTTGACAAACCGACTTTATTACAACAGGTTTATAGGCTCGTTACTACATCATTATTGAGTCGTAAGAACTTCATCGCCTACGGGCAACAGAGTCCTAAGACGGACTCTGGACTCAAAGAGGTGGAGCTGACATAATTTCCGTCAGTATATAGTCACCAGGTTAACGTGGCAGATACGTTGAACTGTCCAGAATGATACGCATGTTTCTGTCACCACGTGAGCAGGTTTTCAGTTGTATTTTTGATTTCGTTTGTGTTGTGATATTGCTTCCTCCTTAAGAGACCACACGCTGAATTAATCATAATTTTTCGAACTGCACCAGTTAACATTTGTTACATGAATCTGTTGGGTACCTAACCATATGCAATTAATCTGAAATGGCAATAAATGACAAAACGACTCATGAGCGACCAGCGTGAACCGAATCGCACGTCAAGTGTATACTACAGCTCGCAGGTAGGTGTGATGTGAAAAATCATTTGCTCTCTAGAAACTCATACGAGTTGTTCAAATGGGTAGCTCACCCCAATGCTTTTTCGCACTGTCCACCGTAGCAGAGAAAATAATTATTTACTGTCTTACTGTCCTCTCGCCTTTCATTTGAAGAACATACTTTTTTTGCTTTAGTTTATATGAAGCACTATGTCATGAGTCCTCATCGTGAATACCCATCCTCTAAGGAGGCAATTAACAAAGGAACCAAGGAGAGGTGACCTTTTCAGAAAGTCTGTTTATTTTCTATTCTAACTGCTCCTATGGCCACGCCCCTGGTGTTATATTAACTGTCACCTAACTGCTCCTATGGCCACGCCCCTGGTGTTATATTAACTGTCACCTAACTGCTCCTATGGCCACGCCCCTGGTGT
>JAACJT020023019.1:5198-22494 GCA_009936485.2 Gymnarchus niloticus | reverse complement strand
TACTGCTTAAGGTTCTGGTTTAGATACCAGTTTAGGTTCTGATTTAGATACCTGTTTACGTTCTGCTTTAGGTTCTGGTTTAGATACCCGTTTAGGTTCTGATTTAGATACCTGTTTACGTTCTGCTTTAGGTTCTGATTCAGATATCTGTTTAGGTTCTGCTTTAGGTTCAAATTTAGGTACTGCTTAAGGTTCTGGTTTAGATACCAGTTTAGGTTCTGATTTAGATACCTGTTTACGTTCTGCTTTAGGTTCTGATTTAGATATCTGTTTAGGTTCTGCTTGAGGTTCTGGTTTAGATACCAGTTTAGGTATGTGCAGGTTCACATCATGAGCCCCACAGCCTGAGAGGAAGCACACAACACATCACGACCAGCAGATCACAGTGCCGGGAACGTAAATGGGCAGCAGTGGGCACACGACTCTTGTCACGCTGGCCTGATTGAGGCTGACGTGTCTTTGTTTGGTTAAGTGATCTTTCCTGTCAGCTCATGCTTGCCATCAGAGGAAGATACCCTGCAGAAAGTTTCACAGCGCAGAAAGAGCAGCCTATGGATATCTCACTGGAGAAGGTGATGCTCCTGCCTTTATCCTTTTTTACTTCTCTGGACTGCACGGGAAAATCTTCTTATTGTATTGTTTGCTTGATGCATGAGTTTTGGCTAACTGTCTCCTACCGATTGTGATAAGACAACCTCAGTAACACAGCATGTAATTGTACTCTTTTCACACACTTTGTTTTTTCACAACACCTTCGGTTTTGTGTCCTCAGCTGATAATTTTCTCGAGAGCCGCGGCCTCTTTCCATGGCACCCCGTGGATGACGCGGCGGTGGGCGATGTCACCTGACAGAGCGCCGTGCAGAAACAGGAGCTGCGTTTCCATCCCTCACACAGCTGAGCGTCACGCAGCGTCATCACAGGACAGCAGGGCTGTTAACTGAAGGCTTCATATGTTTCATGTGCGAGGAGGGGGGTGGTCCTTGTACTCTGTGTCCCCCAAATATGCATCCACGGAGGGGGACACGCCTTCCACATACATGTAAGATAACATCGTGTGTCAGGGCAGATTAATGACCTTGTGCCTGATGTCACCGCGACTTCAAATAGTCCTGCCATTTGCCAGTAGTTTACATTATAATCACCACGATAAATCAGAAACGTCTCAAGCACATTCCTTGGTCTTGAGTTTTCGATGAGGAAGAGTTTTAACTTGGCCGACAAAGTCAAGATCTGGCACAGAATGAGCTTCTGGCTTTAGTAGCGTGTGTATATGGGCGTACCAAGATAATACAGGAACTTAATATTAATATTAATATAATACCTTAATATTCAGAGGGTTACAGCCAAGCAGGCAAAGCATTTTCAGAACAGCACCTGACAGCGTAAGGTCAGTCGGTCTGCTGTTCATCCCCGCAAACACTCGGCGAGAGCAGAGAACTGCTCACTCATGCTTTTATTTTCCATTTTCTTGCGATTTATTTCGTTATTGACTTCAGCGCCATGCTATCTGGTGGCCTGTGCACGCGCAGATGTGTCTGGGAAATCTGCATGCCGTGAAGCACGCTAACGCAGGGATTAACTGCAGCCTTTGTGTAAATAACCCTTTTGTGTGTAGATGCAGGGGCCAGCACCATACCACAGGCGCTCCATTCGGAAGCGGCTGCTGGGGCCCCGGAGCCGTTGGCTCCCATCCAGAGGCCGAGTCTCCGAGGCACCATAATTTAGGCTCTTATAACGCCGTCCCTGGGACGTCAGTCTCTCCATCGGAGACGGCGAATTCTTACTTTGAATGATATACGCAGACATGATGACTGTCAGGAAATAATTCAAAGTCGAACAGACATCACTCATAAAGCAAAACATCTGTCATGTACTTCATTTTAGGCTTAAAGAGCCTCAATATGTTTTAGTCCCCGCTTTCATAATGACAAAAGCCACGAAACAGTCAAGAGGGGGCCTGCCTTTCAGACTGAGGGTGGGCGCAATAAAAAAAAGGAGGGAATTTCCAAGAGTCAAGGGGGAAATGACACGGCTTGCGTGTGCCGTTTGAATTCTCACTAGATATTCTCAGAGGAATTTAATGACAAGATTAGCAGATCGCGACGCCACCAAGAAGCAAACAGCAGAGACAGGATGGCTGGTAAGACTCCTCAAACAGGATTTCTCCTCCAGAATGATTCACCCTGTGATAATGGCAAAGAGGACCTATTACATGGTTCCTGAAGATGTCCATCAAAGGGAAACAGCGGTGATGTTCTTTCACGGATCAGCCAGCTGAAACCACTTGATCCCATGCAGAGCCCAGGCTGCCCAGGAGATCTCGGTGTTGGACAGCTGTTGGAGGTAATGGGCACCCTACCCTAACCCTTACACCCTACACCCTCTACCCTATACCCTAAACCCTATACGCCAAAGCCTAGATGTAGAGCAGAAACCCTGGATGAAGTCCCAGCATATCTCATCCTAAGAAGGTACGACCATAATGCAAATGGTCCCAAAACCGGACTAAGTGTCTTCGTAAAATATTAATAGTGTTTGAGTCCTCATTCTTTGTGACGACTTTTTGATTTGTATACTATTTTCATATTATAAATAATAGCGCAGCACTGCTCATTAATATTAATACATAAGCCGGGCATCTTATGTAATCGTGCTGTAGATATTAAGTCCACAATTTATAAACTTATCTTAAGGAAGAACAGAACTGTTTACACAAAATGCCAACCTAAGATTTCTCCCCATGAAAACAGCTGGCTCTGGGCAGACATGAGCGTGGAATGGTCAACATGGACGAAGGAGCCCATTCCCACCGACCAAAAGCCGGCATTTGAGTCACGATGTGTTTGAAAAGGAAATAAATGAGAGTCTAACTGAGTTAAGGCATCCGAGAAACATGACAACATTAATCAAACTCAAAAAAAAGAAATCAAAACTAAACACAAGCTTGTACACAATGAGAAGGTGGTGAAATCACCCTTCCTCTCCCGCATCCCGCATCGGATTTCCTTGTACAGCGAACAGATTTTCACCGTTTTCACGCCTAACAGTCAAAGTAAGAAGCCAAACATGCCACATCCATCTTCAAATCTTCATAATCCAAATACTGCACTGCCCCTCCGTGCCAAGCTAAATGTGTACATTATGACATCCTTGTTTGTACTGTGGAAATGTTACAGATTCTCAGAGCGGGTAGCTAATTATCAAGCACAGGATGAACAGTGAAGAGGCAGATGACAGAGGAGGGCCAGCGTTTTTGGGGCATTGACGTCTGTCAATGCTAACGCCAGGCCACGCTTCCTTACCGGTGTGACACGTTACTGGGCCTAAACTTCCTCCTTGGTGCCCTTCGAGTTACCGTTAGCGTAGTGTGTCTCTACGTCTTGCAAGTCAAGTCAACGTTTATTGCCATGTGTTTCGAAGAGCACAGTGAAAAACTTGTGCCAGAGTTGCAGGGGAGGGAAGAGGGCATGGGGGGGGCAAAACACAGTAAAAATGGACAATGAATACAAGGGATACAGTGCGACACAGACGGCAGGGTAATGGGGGGGTTACAGTGCGTAAGACAGGGCAGTGCAACATAACAAACAACAGGTAAGAGTAAAAGAAAATCCTCAGAAAGAAATCCTGAGATGGCCTACACCTACGGAGCTTCACTCTGCCCATCCACGCGCTACAGGACGTTCAACAGCTGTGCTGCTTCATGCAGCGCTTCCTGTTGAAATTGGGGCTTTTGGAAAATTAGGGCTTTAACGAAGGAAAAATGCGGAGCGATGCTGACAGGTGTCTCAGAATTACTGAAGAAATTAAGTAGAAATTCCGCACAATTCCATCATAACACAGACACTAGCCCATAATTAATGCATCATTCTCGTTTCCACTAAGCTTATCGTACGTCTGACCTACCATATCCAAGGTGATAAATGTGCACATTAGCGAAGATTAGTAATCTGACTTCCTCTTGGAAACTCGCGACGTTACCACAGTGTTTGTTAGCTACGCTCGCCTGGAAACGTAAGCCAATCAGAATCCTCGACACACTGATTTATTTGAAGTGAATTTGTCAGTGCTGTCTATTGGATTATGGACTGTGCTCACGTTTTATTTATGGGGTCTAGCCGACAGGTCACTAGCCTTTGTGGAAATGTGTTTTTGTTCAATTTTTTATTGTTAGCTCCAAAGCAGGACTTGTGGGACTAGCTGTCTGTGAAAACGGAGGACGTCGGATAGCTGTAGTGTCAGCTTTTCAAAGGCGCTCCTCCGGAGTTTCTGCGGAGCTTTGCCAACTTCTCTCGGTGCTGAAATCAGAAGGGCTGCCTTAAAGGCCGGGGCAGGAGGAGATGGGCCGCAGGTAGAAAACCGCCCAGATCTCTCCCGCGGAATGGCACCGCGGTCTCTGCTCCAGCAGGCTTCCAACTCGTGCCAGATCATTTAAAGACTGACAGCTGAGCCTTAAAGGGGCAGGACGGCCATGCCTTAAAGGGGCTGACCATAGCCAGAGTGATACAGTTCAGCCGAGGAGAAAAATATCAGCTATACCAGCAGGAATTTAAAACTTGTGCTGAGGCCTTTCTGTGTCAAGCACTCGTTTTATTACAGAACAACGACTAATGAATGAGGTTACCACAGTGATTAGCAGAGAAAAGTGTCTTGTTCTTTTATATGGAATAAGACATTTAATTGAGCAGACTGGCTTCAGACCTAATTTTTTCAGCCGGAGTGATTCATTATGAGTGAAAATTAGGATGTGGAATGTTGCTAAATTGAAATCTGGCTGGAAGAGATTTGCATATTAAAGCCTGGCATGCAGACGTACTGCTCTACATAAACCTGGCACTGACGTGCGTGGACCTGCGCTGCTTAGGGTAGAAAGTGCAAACTCCACACCCTGGCGCGTCTGTCGTTTTGAGACGACGAGACGCAGGTGTGCCTTGGGCGGCCATCGCCTGACCGTGAACGTGTTTCCGTTGTCGAGTCGATACACACCTCTGCACCGAGTATTTGCTGCATGTCTCACTCTGATGCAGTCCTGCATCGTGCAAGAATATTTAGATATTATTGACAGTAAAATAAAGACGATGTATAGGTACACTGTTTCATCCCTGCTGGGTGATTTCATGATTTTTTTAGGCTTCATATCATTTATTAGCCTGTAAATAAGTTTCTCTCACCTGCTCATAAATCAGCTCATTCACCTCGAAAACAGATATTGATTTGCGATTAACACGTCTTACTATTGTTAGGGCTCATTAATATTTATTTGTCAAAAAAATATGCTTTCCTATGGCTGGGCTGTGTTTAAGGTACATTTAGACTCCTCTGGCTCTGGTAGTCTGCTTTAACTTATACACGTTACTCAGTTCAGTCCTCGCTAATCGCTGGCAGTCACCTTTCCACACAGAGTGTAACGCAGAAGAGGAGTGCTTTGCACACAGAAAATGTGCGTGCGCCGCATCGGTACGACCTCATCTTGGTTAAATGGTAGCTTTTAACAAAACTCCTGTGCCCAATAGAGATGTGCCTGTCGTTCGGAGTCAGCTTTTATGACAACCAGACTATCCGCACAAAGATGCCTTTACACGTTCCACTCGAAGATAGGGGGCTCACGCCTTCTCGGCACCCGCGGCCTTCATCCACTATGACGGTAATCGTGATAAAATGCAGCAGAGATGCCATCGGAAGAGACCATAACTGGCAGATGTGGTGTTTCAGCTCCTGCACCATGCTCGGAATGCATTTCAAGTTGGGAAATCAATACAGGGACCAGCGGAGGGAACCACACAGTGCCAGGCTTACAGGCAGGCGTGTCGACGCTTGGTTCGGGTGACGAGATGCTAATCGTGAGGGGGGAGGGGCGCTCTGCTCCATCCGAGTCAGACCTTGGTCTAAGCCGGAGTCAGGTACCACATCATTGGTGCTGCCTCATATCCAAGACAGGTACTAATTAAAGCCCGTTCTGAAACCTGCTTTATTGCACAGCACCATAGAGGATCCACCAGTGGAATCGCTGTCTGTGATGTGTAATTCACCTGTAATTTGATGTCATTAAGATATCATGTTCTGACTCAACCTACAAAGAGTATCTTAAATGTGTTATTAAATATTTAGCTTTCTACAATAATTATACTGTTCTAGACTATACATCCAAAACAAAATGCAAATAATCTCTATCCATATCCTAAAACCACTTATAAATATTTGAGCTTTAAGTACTTATTTTTAATTGTTGCTAATGGAGGAATGTCTGAGCTAAGCCCTAAAATAAAACTGAACATATTTGCATTATTTGCATGCTGCTTTAAAAGGGATTACAACTTCGCAAGGCAGTGAAGGGGCATTCCGGATCTTTCCTGAAGAGGATGGTGCTGCCAGTGGTCTTTTGAGGCCAGTAAATTGTCCTTTCAGCATTTAAACATTAAATCAGAGCGGAGGTCAAAGTGGGGCTCCTAAATTCCTCGGAGAGCCCACTCTTGCAAAGAGTCAATTGCTTAAACAGTAATGTGTTTTGTCATTGTCTAAACCTTTTAGTTACTTCTACAGCTGGAAATGATTTCTGTTGTGATCATGTTGCAGCTGACCACATATCCTGCTTTGGACCTCCCGGACCAGTTTGGAGCGGGGTCCTCCTTAAAGTTGACTGGCATGGTCAGGAATCCGGGCTGAAAAATATCTGTGTCAAGTATCTGGAAAAAGCCACGATGACCGGGACCCAGACGGACTAATCAAGAGAGACGCTGACGTTCTCCGTGAAGGAATATGTTTAATGCATTATTCTGGCCAGAACAACAAGCTTTGCTTGTTAGCGAGCCAGAAAGTGCAGCATATAATTCATGAAAGATGGTGGATCATGGTCTCCTGACGGAGGATGTGGAGTAACTGAACACCGGGCAGATTATCTGCTGTTAAGAGCATGTGTAATCCCTCAGCTCCACTCAGAACATACCAAGAGTCATGCCAACATTGTCATGTGGTTCTCCCTTTGGTACTCAGGCTGGGCTCAGGTGATCCTGCTCACCATCACGCTCTCCCTTATGATTTTCTCGTGATGACTCCATTTCAGCTTAAATTGTGCAGCCATTCCCATGACGATGTCAGTTTTCATCGCCTCCTCATTTGTATGGATTTTAAGCCTCTCACAGAATATCTTTTCCCAAGGGATGTCCGCCATCGAAAGTGGTGCTGATCCACCACCGCCGTTCCTATTCCTAACATGCAGCGGTTCTCGTAGCCAGGCTCAAAATCTCGAGGACGGGAACACGCCGGGTCCGGCTCTGACGTTCCGCGGAGCGTGGAAGGAGAACGTTCTCTCGGGCCGTCATCTGGGTTCTCTGAGGCACAGTAATCCATACGTAGTGCTGTAGAGGAGGCAGACGCCAATAAAATATCACTTATGTCCGTCATTATTATGGATTCCTGATGCACATGAGAAAACTGATTGAAGGCATTAAGGCAATTGCCTTGTGTGTCTATGCTTCAAGACAAAAGAATCAGAGAAACTGGAAGAAAGCGATATGTTAGGCTGAGCCACCTTTCCACTACGTGCAGTGTATATTTTCCTAAAGGTCGTTGTTCAGGGGGCCTCTCACAAAGCCTGGGAAAGGCTGGTATTTATAGGCTGTCGCTGCATTTTTACAGGCTAATTGTGAGCTGATTTACGAGGGTTATATGGAGAAAGTGTGCCCATTTGGCTGCAGGCTAGATTGTAGAATGTGCAAAATATAGCATGATGGTATAACTGAGGCCCGGAAGGTACAGAATCCAAGTGATCTTCCATGTATGAGCATTCAAGGTGGGCGGTTGATTTTGTTATCTCCCGCCACTTGATTTTGTCCCACATCATTCGTATTATAGATAACGATCTCCTGTTTTCTCACCTTTCCCCGAAAACTTTAATTATCTTGGATATCCAGAAACAATCCAGACTCATTAAGTCCAAGGGTAGGACTTGCTGTGACTCACAGAAGAACGTCGCCCTTTCCAGCCGCACGAAATCAAAGATTGCCTGTAAGAGGATCATCAACAGAATTCCGATCCCTCCTAAAAGCTACGCACCTGGTCTGGAACCCGTGTGAGGCTCATGCATCAACAAAAGCTGCCAGAGTTAACGATGTACTGCGGGCTCCGTGGTTAATTAGCTCCCGAGTCTTGACGAGAAACCCATCAGTCTTGTCATCGTCTCCCTAACCCGCCAGCGGCATAAAAGTTTTATCGTTTTAATTTGTGTTTGACGTTTGGTGAAATGGGTGACACGGGAACATCCACTGGCTGCCGTTCAGTCCATCAAAGAGAAATCAAACAAAGTTTTCAGACAAACATCAATCCTAAAATGTGACGTGCTGTTTAAAAAAAAAAAACAGAAAAAATTCAAAATTAAAGTTGCATTCCAAGCAAGGTTTAAAAATGCATTTTGAAATAATGATCTACCAGACTGCCGTTGTCTCGTGGCAAACACTCCGCTTCACTCACTGTCGTTTGTGGCAGAAAGAGAACGTGACAGAGTTACGCCTCGTCCTTGTTTCACCTTCAGCCTGTGACTCCTTGTCGTGTTGTAGACCCAGAGCTTTTTGCCTCTCCACATTCCCATCATGCTTCTCTCATCTTCCTCTCAGGCATCTCTACCTGCCTCATGCACCTCTCCATTTTGCCCATCATACCTCTGAACAAGGGCCACTCGATGTAAGGATGGTGTGAGCAGGGGGTGTGGTAATATTCTAGTACCGGCGTAGCGTCGTGCCCAGTGACCTCCCGGCTGTGGACATCGTGAAGCAACGTGACACAGAGGAACGCCGGCACCTCGTGCCGACTTATTTGGCCGTAGAAAAGGTGCACTCAGCCTAATCTGGACATGTGGGCTCTGTCTGTGTCTGTCCTGAGTTTTAGTGGGCTTGACATTTAAGAAGTTTAATACCATCGTCACTGCAGCCAAATCACCTCCCAGACTGAGGTGAGCTGACACTGAACTGTCAGAGTCACATGACCTGCACGGCTGGTCACCTGTCCATCAGAAGTTTGACCAAACCAGGTCGTGAGAAACTAACCTGTCCACTCGATCTGTTATGAATGCCTCTGCTCATTGAGTCTTTTAAGACTGCTTCTGCCTCATACATAAAAGGTGTTTTGTTTCTCAAAGTTTTACACACAGGAGTTGGTTTCTTCTTTAACCCTCGTCTTGACATGGTGCAGCACACGGCAACACATCACCATTCATAATTTACGGGCTCGACGTTCACAGCGAATCTATTTTTAATGCCCCAGTGCCAGTTTTGATCCGTGAAGCTCAAACGTGTCTAATGTGGCTGGTAGGTACTGACAGAATGAACAGCACATACAGAAAAGTGTACATACAGTTGGGTTCAGGATGGATGACGGGAGTTACTGTCAGTAATAATGAGGAACGCGTGGCCCCCCCATCCGTCTGTGCTCCGATATGGCAGGCTAAAGAGCAGGTTGGGTGACTCAGATCATCTCTGTATATAAATAAATCAACCGTCTTTATTAATGAACTTTCTTTTGGCCTTTAATAAATGAAGCTCGATTCTTCGGTAATTCTAAGTAAGATAAAATATATTGGAAGACTCCGTGTCAGACAGAGTCCTGAGCTGAATCTCCTGTCACGTGGTAGGGTTGGTTCCCATACGTAGCGCTGTGTATTCCTCCGTTTCCTGCGTGACGATATTGAATCGTGTTTCTCTTGGCGTCTCCGCTGCTCTTTCGAGCTCCGTCAGCCATACAACACCAAATGAGCCTGGTACCCCTGACGACGCTGGTTTGATTTCTACCTCGAGGTGTGTTGCAATTTGCTGGTTGGGTAGATGATGAAGCCGTCATCCCAGTGTATTGGTCTGATTTCTCTCAGAAGGACCCTTCGCTTCACGTGAAGCTCTATAAATATCAGAAACGCGGGAAGGTATGAAGGAATGGATGGATGTGAAGATCAGTCATGATTGAACAGCAGATCAAGCCACTAACATCATGTGATGCTGGGGGAAAATAAGGAGTGCAAAGCAGAGAGAAAAAGCCGTGTGTACCGGGGCCCATCCATCAGATGGTACGCTTCAGTGGGAAGAAGAAGGTCAATCATACCCAGGTGAGCCGGGGCTGAGCCACACAGCTCAGCGTTTTCCAGGCTACCTCCGGATTCTGTCAAGCGCGTAGTGAGACTGTCCGGTAATACAGCCTTTCAGGGTGTTAATCGTGCACTAGGGGCCCACTGAGGGATTTGATCCTACCCTTTGTTCAAAATTTAGTACAAGATGTGAAATTTTCCACAGAAAAGCAGGAAGACAGGCTTTGGCATTGAAACATTCAAAGGCATCACCTCAGATTTTAAACGGCTTTCCTGGAGTTTCGATACATCGCGAATAATACCTGGAGAGAAGCATGAAATTAGCAGAGGAGATAGTTGCATTTAAGCTCCACATTGAACACGTTTGAAAATGAGACAAGGTACCTTGTCATTCTCTCTAGAACGTTTAGAGCTTCCAAAATACAGATGCACTAAGCACACTGCAAGCCAGCGTACTCAATCACTTCTGCAAACAAGCCCGAAATGCACACTCCACTTCTGTCCATTCCAAGGTGTCAGATGGCGTCTTAGAGACTCTGCATGCCACCAATATCACGACTCAAAATGCTCAGCGTAAGGCAGATTCAGTTCTCTGCTCTGTAAGGAAGCAGATCAGAAATGAGGGGAAACACTTTTGCGACTGTCTTTCTGCACCTGACAGCCAATTAAACGGCGCGGTACTCCGACAATGCCGGCATCCAGAGTGGCTCTGACGCTGACGCCAACGGCTCTCTGACTCGTCGTCACACGTGCGACGGCAGAGAATCGTTCATTTCCTCAACGCGCCCTCAGAAGAAACATCGCACGCCGGGCTGAGCGTTACCGTCGGTAACCGGCGTACGTATCGTGTTAAAAAATAAATAATGACCCAATAAGCTCTGGAGAACCATATGGCTAACTAGAGCTTGTTAGAAAGATTGGCAGCCTTACCAGATCTACCTGCCAAATAAAGAATTTAGCAATTAGCTCAGGGGTGTGTGGATCCCGTTTCTCCTCAGGAACGACGTGTCACTTTTGTTGTGGGTTCGGCCCCCAGGAGGACGCACCACTGCGTATGTGTGGCACGAAGGGCTTGACAGTTTGGTACCAACGTGGCCTCTGGAATACTGTCACCCCTGGAACGCCGTTGTGATCCGCTCGACGGGAGGCTTGGCTCAAACACACGCCTGAGATATCGCTGTAACAATGTAGTGTAATATCAACATTTCCTACCTGTCGCCTCCATGATAGATCAACTTTACACTTCACTGCAAACATTCAGAGGTAGACAACGTTGTTTCCAGTTGAATGTGAATCTGCTTGGAAATCTCACTATCAGTATTTATTATTGCTCGTGTGGGACCTTTGTTCACTGAACGGGAAACTACAGCTCTTGAACTGCCCACCGCACCTAATGACCTTGCCAAGTGATGGCTGGAATCTGAAGGACGTTCTGGTGGATCTCTCCGCTGCACTGTACACCGTGGCCTTTCAGCGGGCCAAATGATTCTCGCATCAGCCACAAAATGGCAGCAGGGACACGGCTGTTTCGGCTGATGGGCCGAGTAGATTGGATAAGGAATTGCAAGTATTCCTCTATAGCTACGTGCACGTCCATGAAATCGTGTCTTTCTCAGCTCTTTGTGGCTGCGTCGTGAGTATGATATCTGGTTACACCACCGAGTTAACTACCAACGTATCTAAGACTGACTGCAACCCTCCGGCTGTAATATTTTCCATTAAAAGGTCTTAATCCAATTACAGCCATTCACAAAGGAGAGCAATTAAACATACTTAGAGATCTAGGATGGTGATTAACACGTACACCTGTATCATATCAATCCATAATCATAATTATGTCGATCACAACTTCAGTTTTTTTTTCCCCCATTAAAGATAGTTGTGTTCCCTGAAGTGATAATTATTTGCTCAGACAAGTCACCCGTGATTTTCACAAATGATATTTATTTCTGCGAATGCATAGGGAGGCTGTTTCTTATGGCATTGAGTAGCGTAGAAACACGGGAGCGTATTCAGAATAATTACTGAGCAAAACCTCGTATTACCTGCACCGTGTGTGAGCGATGCCGTCAGAGTGCTTTTATAAAGCAAACCCGTTTGAACGGATATAATATTAAGCCTTCGGGCTCTCAGGTAAGTGACGGTAATGGCGTGACTTACTCTGTCACGTAGTCCAGAACATCGGGAAAAAGCGAGTGAAACTGCCAGGTGTGTCTTTGTACGTGGAATGGGATTTGTAATGAAAGCGTCCTTCCTGGGTTTCGGGGCAGGCCGAGCTGGGGCACACAGCTCACCTTAAACCCTATATCAAATGGGAACAGCTGGTGAAACAGGCTGAGCCCCCTCTGCGCAATACAATTCGACTGGTCATCGGGTGAAGCCGAAACAGGATGGATGGGGGCTGGGGCTGGGGCGGGGGGGGGGATTTATGGGATAAGATAAGCCCTTTCACTCTGCGTTAGGTGCAAGGTTCAATCGTTCCATTTCTCTCCAGCACCTCCCTGAAAAATCAAACGATTAAAGCGTGCTATTTTGCAGCCACGGGGCCCAATTCATTCGTCGGAGTATCCCAGCATGTCACTGAGAAAGCATGAGATGGCAAGGGAGTCAAAATTAGACTAATAATGATGGTCATTTCTTTAAACTCTAAATCCTGATATTGATCACCCTTCGTTAATTCATTAAGCCCCTGAGCCTCAGATGCAATTAAAACACGTCTGCTCATTATCGCCACCTTGTGTCAGACACAAATGCCTGTCGTTACACGTCGCCTCTTGATAACGTTCTCCCAGAGCAGATCCCGCTGTTCTCGAATCTGAAGCTCTCTGTTCCGTTGCCGTTGGAGGCCATGCTTTGCAGGAGTTTAGACTATGAGAACGTCAATGTCTTCTGCAGGCGTCGTTCTCGTTTTGGGTCGCTGGGAACTCAGGGAAGAGCGACGCTTATCACACCGTATGTCTCCTGGCTGCTGTCCATCATCCACGTGAGTGGACATCGTGACCATCCCGCTCGGGCAGTAGGCAGAACCCTCTCTCCGTGAGACCGGTCAAGGAAGATGTGAGATTCGAGACCCGGACGTGTAGGCCATTCTCAGGATTCAAGCATCATTGAGATGCTCATTCAGAAGGATCTGGTTGACCGGTGACCAGATCACTGTCTGACATGGGTAAACTCGGGTCCAAACCCTTCATCACCGGCACGGGACGAGATGCACTCTCCTGAATTCATGCATTGGCATAAACAGATTGCTACTCTGACTCTGGAGGCCCACGTTTACTCAAATCTACTGCAATGCCAAAGGTTTGTAATCGAGGAACCACATCTGATGAGGAAATGATCCTATGTACTTACATACCATAAAAAACAACCCTGAGCTGTTACGCAATAAGCCCAGAGAAAAGGAAAGAGCACAATTACGTTTTTTTAAGTACAAATAGTACAAAGACTCTTTCCTGCAGTCGGGTGATTTTCTTCATAACAGACCAGGATAAAAATGCGAATGGTGTGCAGTTGCTTTCTGACCTTCCGGCCTTGCCACCTTCACGCTTGTCACCGGGAGCCCCGGGACCTCCAGCCATGTGACCGCTGGCCTTTGCCGCATCCCGTTCATTTGGAAATGGAACGGAATTCTGTGTACAAACCTTGTAACAGATGCATATGAGCCATATGGCCTGATATTAAACGGCGTACGAGAAGTCACAGCGAACATGACTGCAGGAGGCGTGTGTTTAAGATTCCATGTCACGTCTCATACACACACACACACGAGAAGTGAAGGATGGTGGTCTCTCTCTGACAATCGGCACCGTGTCATTGCCCGCCTGCGACACGGAGGCCTACAGAGCGGAATTTACAACCGTTTTACTGAAGGAGTGGAGAGCCGCATCACGAAGAGCTGCTCTACCGATCTGTCAGCCGTCCAGCGTCTTCTACGTGGCGGCGTGTGATCTGCGGCGTGTGATCTGCGGCGTGAAAACGGACGAGGATTGGCACCCATGTGGATCAGAGCCAAGCTGCCTTCTGCTTCCTGGGAACATGCGGGTGTTTAGGACATCTCAAATCGCTCACAAAGCTGGGTAGGTGAACCAAAATAATTGCGACTCCATCAGAAACGCTGTCCCAGATGGGAAGCGGATTGAGTGGTGTGAACTGAAATGACCTACATACCAATTATAATCACCTAAAATCTGTTACCTTAGGTCTGCTTCCTTAACACACATGACCACCAAGGTTCTCTTCATGTTTGACTACACCGAACTGTCGCTTGCAGTATTTAACAAAAGCCCATCACACGCAACCTCTGCTGCGACCTCCATTTGCACTCACGTGCAGCCTGCCCGCTCGTCGACCCCCACCTCCGCATCCGTGTAAATTAAATGCACATACGCAACGCTGCGGTTTTGCGGAGACGGGGGGATGACTTCTCTGATGTCTCCGAGAGCAAAATCCAGGCTCCAGGCCCATGCTGCTGCAGGCTTCCCTCATCAGAGTCGAAGACCGTAAGAAAAAAAGAAAAAAAAACAGACAATGGCAACAACAAGTCGGCGATGTGTCTGTCGGAGTGGAACCGGTAGCTCGCTGGTCCTGAGCCAAACCAAACTGCGTGGCTGCGAGTGGGTGACTCGTCAAAAGCAAGGCATGCCTGCAGTCCATTCTCAAATCATAAATTCAGAAAGCATCTCTCAAGTGGAGCAAGAAAATTCTATACCGAGCGGATGCAAAGATAATAATAAGTAAGAACGACAAAAGAGAAGAGTGAGACTTTGAGAAGAGGTAGCCAGCTTTTACTGATTCAGCAGTGGCTGACGAAATCAATTCCTGTGTTTACCACTCATGCAGTTAAACTGGAATTTGTTTGTACAATAACCGTCCAGCGAGACTCGGGATTACATATTGTCTCATGTCAGACGAAAATTAAGACGGGAGGGGAAAAAAAAAAACGAGAGTGACGCCACGAGCGTCAGACAGGAAAAGCTTTGGCACCCTCTGGTGTTAACACGGCTCTCTGGTTTTGATCTGCGCTCTGTCAGCGAAGCTCGCTGAGCAGACAGCGGAGCCTCACAGCCGCTGAGAGATCTCGCGTTCTTCTGAAACTGCCGTGACCTACTTTTCATGGAAGCTCGGCTAGCTGGAGAGAAAGGAGAAGCAAAGCTGGTAAATCAAGAGGAGCAAGTGACTGAATGGGATTTTAATGTCCTTATCAAGCCACCGCGAGATGAAAACCATGCTTTGCAGCCAAATGAGCCGGGAATCCGAATACGTCCGCTTGTAATAGAATATTACTCATGTTTCGGAATATGACAGTTCACAAGCTGAAAGGAGGGGAGGAAGAATCACATCAAATCTGCCAAAAATAATCATTCGGGAAAGGGTGCCAAATTTCGTAAACAAAAGCTCTTTGTTTTATCCAAATTCTACCTGCCGTCTGTGGAGTTAAGGACTATCGAAACTGCAACAGTGACATAATCAAAATGCTGATAATCAGGCTGGCTAGTGTAGCCTGCAATAACCTCGCTCATTTCCCAGTGTAAAATGTTTCCAAATGATATCCCATTGTTCTGGACTGATGCTCATTTACATGGGACCATCTCCATCATCCACGGCTTCCATGCCCACCTCCTGACGTCTGAGGCAAACCACTTTAGTGCTTCTGTTTTCGGCGGGTGGGGGAGGCCGTATCAGCGGTGGCACCGCCCTTTTCCCGCCAGTGCTGGGCCTCACACCAGGCTGGGCTCGGGCAACTCGTACAGAGTGCCCCCTGGCTACTGGAAGCTCCCGCGCTGTGCAGAGCCCCACGGGAGGGCTACGGTGTCATCCATCATCGGCCAAGCTGACGGACACGGCCCCTGCCCCCCCCCCCCCCCAGCTGGCAGGGCTCCTCCTCTGAATGGAGAACCGCCATGAGAACGTCCTGTTATCTTCTGGGGTTTGGGGTTTATTCTGTGGGTTAGGAATCATTAACTGCAATAAAATTAATGGGAAGTGCCCACAGAGATACTGGTGTGCGTGCGTGTGTGTGTGTGTGTGTGTGTGTGTGCGCGTGTGTGTGTGTGTGTGGGAGAATGAACCACCCTGCACCTATGCCACCAACATTTTAAGTTGCTGTGCTCAGAGCTTCAGCTGAAGACCCCTTGAGTGAGACATTGATCTCACGGATGTTTTTCATCGTCCCTTTGGGGGCAGGGGGCATCCGATCGGCCACCCCCACCTGTCTGTTGTGCGTCTCCTGCTGGGGAAGCCAAAGTGCACACCAACGTATTTAAACTGCTGCTTTAGCCAGACTCGGTTGCCCTCATCTGCCAGGCCTGCAGCCTTGTAAACAGGGAGAAACCCTTGTCACTTAGTCGATACAGGCGGGGGAATTGATTTGCGGCCCCGCGGGAAGCCTCCTCTCCCCATGGCTGGAAGGGTGGAGGGAAGGAGGCAGAGCCAAAAAGGGGGGAGTGAGCTGCATCCTGACTCTCTCTGCAAAGCTAACAAGTGCTGACAAAATGCAACATCTATTAAAATTCAGAGAGCCGTCATTAGGGGGTCTGGCAGCGTCCCTTAGAGTGGTCTTCTTCACTGGGAAATAAAGGGGCATGCTTCCCAGAATCAATACCGGCGTCCTAACAGAGTGTCAGCTATCCCGTCATGGTAACCAAGGGGACACGAGAACATTAGAGCCATATTGCATCAATTTCTTTTTGACTCATGAAATTCAAAGCATCACCTGAGCAATTCCCTCTCTCTTCCTCCCTCTCTCTCTCCCCCCACTCTCTTCCTCTGTCTCTCTCTCTCTCTCTCTCTCCCTTTTTCCCTCTCCTGCTTTCAGAGGCACAGTGGAGAGGACAAAAATGTCTGAAGATCATTTTCACTGGGTAGATCTTTACCAGTCAAACAACTCTTACTCGCTAAGATTGTTGACAACCGTTTGTTACAGCATGTGAAAGCCGATGGCAGAGCAATTTTTGATATGACACTGGATCTCAAAACCTGAAATTATGTCAGTAATCATTAGATTATGTCACTGGAGAAATCTCATCAGATTGCATCACTGAAGAAATGTCATTATTTTATATCACTGGAGAGATTTAATCAGATTATATCACCAGAAAGATTTAATTAAATTATGTCACTGAAGAGACCATCAGATTATGTCACTGAAGAGGTTTCATCTGATTATGTCACTGACGAGATTTCATCAGATTATGTCCCCGAAGAGGTTTCATCAGATTATGTCACTGAAGAG
>JAACJT020023018.1:12574-27248 GCA_009936485.2 Gymnarchus niloticus | reverse complement strand
AGCAGAAGTAGACATTTTTCTGGAATTCCCTTGCTTTCTCCATAATCCAACGAATGTTGGCGATTTGATCTCTAGTTTCTCTGCCTCTTCTAAAGCCGGCTTGTACTTCTGGTAGTTCTCGGTCTATATGTTGTTGAAGCCTAGCTTGCAGAATCTTGAGCATAACCTTGCTAGCATGTGAGATGAACACAATAGTTCGGTAGTTTGAACATTCTTTAGCACTGCCCTTCTTTGGAATTGGATTATAAACTGATCTTTTCCAATCTTGTGGCCACTGTTGAGTTTTCCATATTTGCTGACATATTGAGTGGAGTACTTTAACAGCATCATCTTTCAGGATTTTGAGTAGTTCAGCTGGGATTCCATTGTGTTTGTGTTTGTATACTGAAATGATTATCCATCCATCCATCCATCCATCCATCCATCCATCAGTCTTTATCCAGCATTTGTTTATGCAGCACCTGGAGCCTTCCCAAGGAAGCACATGGCTCGAGCCAGGGAACAGCTGACATGAAGTGCTAGTAGTCTGTGAGTGAATATAAGGTAGATAAAAACCATGCACGAGATTTTTCCAGAAACCTGATAGAGAGAGAGTGTGAAAAAGAGAGAGCGACAGAGAGAGAGAGAGAGAGAGAGAGAGAGAGAGAGAGATGAGAAGGGATTTTTAAAATAAAATATTTGGCCATCATAAGTAGGCTGCAGTGCTTCAAATTCCCAGCAGGTGGCAGAACCACAACTACAACATGCAATGAAAATGAAAACAATTTAAAAAATTAAGTCTGGCTGATTACTTCAGCCAGGTCAAAATGAATGGGTATGAGGCCAGAGGGTGGGAACAAAGAAAGAACAAGAGAACGATATACATCACTTCCTTTAATATAAGAAAGAGAGAGACCAAGAGGTATGTTAACTTGGACCTTCAACCTCTCCTACTTATCTCCCATCTCATATCCTTGGGAACAGACACCCAGAGTACTCCACCCCCTATCTGCCAATGTTCTGGTGTATGGATGATGGAAGACTGCTCTAACTACGGGCCTGAAACATAACACCTACCTGTTAGCATCCAAGCACCAGGATTTGGCAATCACTGCACTCAGAGTTGGGAAATTAGCCCACACTGCATGTCTTTGGACTGTGTGAAGCAGAACTCAAACCCTGCAACCCTGGAGGTGCAAGGCATCAGTGCTGATCACTGAGGCACCGTGCCCACTTCTAGCAATTATTTGCATAGAAATTTACCTCATTTTGCATCACTGCTATTTATCAGGCCATCAAGATAAGGTGCAATCAGAATTGAAGACCTGAAGACCTGGGATAAACCTTTCCAACCAGAGGAATGGGGTGCAGATGTTTTATAAAACATTTAAAGAGACATGAGCAAACTTTACTTTAGTCTGCAACAGCGCCCTTTAAATGGCAGAGTTCTAGTGCTTTAAATTTAGGTACTGTAGATTTTCATGCCGGCATCAGGTAGTAGTGGGACAAATGAGGCTTCAAAACCCCCAATGCCAGCATTGATTGGTTAATTCTGGACACTCCCACCCACCACAGGTTTTGAAGCCTCCTTTAGTGCCAGCATCAATTGTTAAGTTTCAATTTGTTCCATCACTGCTATCAAACGGAAATAAAACAAAGTTTTACATGTTAATTAACTACACCAGCATATTTATGATTCAAGGACACAACAGAACTCTCTTTCTCCCGGGGCTGCGACCTGCTTGCTTTTGGTCACTGTCCAGACTGTTATCCATAATTCATTATTATGCTTTGATTGCTTTAGCCATATTGTATTCATTCTGGGTTGGCCACCCTTGGACTTATATATTTCTCTGGACCATTTCCATTTTGGTCAACTGAGGTTAAAGCAAGCCTGTGAAAACATTCCACGCACACAGGGGCTCACCAACCACTAGGGAGCCTACTGAAGAGGTTTTGACCCAAACTCCTATGGGCGAGTCAAAAGCTACTCAGAACAAATACACCTACGCCACGGTGATGCAGTGTGCAAGCTAGACATAGGATTCACACTTCACACTTCTCGGCATGCCCAGCACACAGTTGATTTTTAAAGGGAAACTGTGGATTGAATTTGAACACAAATTTTAACGCGTACACCACATAGTTAATTACGGCTCATTAACGCATGTGTTCATAGGACTGTACTACATAGGATGGGTGCTTGTGTAACTTACACGTCTTGAAGTACCTCCACCAACTGTATAATAGAATGATTACCTTATATAAAAGATGAATTAATCCTACTGACCTTTTTCACATGACTTTCTCATTCAAAATCGGACAGACTGAGGATATTTGTCTTCTGGTCATATGTGAGTGAATCATTTTCACTTTCAAATACTTTCATACACAGCAATGTATGGTCTTGTGTTCCTTATCCAGAGTAGAAGTTTAGTGTGGTCTTTTAACCATCTTGCCTTTTGTGTGTGAATGTTTTTGATGGCATTTTACAATAAACTCACTTTAACAAAGTTATAAATATTCACAACAAACAATCGGTTACAATAAAGCCCTTGTTTTGGACAAATCACCCCTATCCCACACCGGACTGCCTGCCATCTAACAGTACAGCCATACAAGAATAATTTGATTATTGTTATAGCTGTGGTTAACTTACTTCCTCCACTCTTAAGGCTGGGTTTCATTTTTATTCGAGGTTATCATGTTTAGTCTGATTGCTACAGTACTTGACATGATTACAAATGGATGTATCAACAAAGAAGAACAGGAAGTTACCTGACAGGTATCCCATTGTTGGGATTCTTTCCATAAAGAAGAACAGGAAGTAGCATTTAGAGTATGACAACACTAGGACTAATTTTGTTACGCCTTTGACTTCCCTATCCTATGAGTACATTATACATGTGAAACAATATTTCAGCTTTATCTGAATTAATTTTGTAAAAAACTTTATTCATCTGACAGCTGTGCTATGGGCAAATTCCAGACTCGTTCCTTTTTTCATTAGCAAAATATTAGGGAGACACAGCTGGTAATAGATCTGATACAACCTACAGGTTCATACTTTAGACAAAAGCATAAATTTCATTCTAGCCTGCCACTCTTGATGAACTTTTAAGCAGAATATGGCAAACAGATACTTAATGTAATGTGACTTTAGTGAACTTTTGGTTTCTTTAAGTCTAATGCATCACTTACTTTGAAGGTCAACAAACTGCGTACGTAAAGTTTTAATGTTTCTTCAATGATTTATTCAATTTCTTCTAGCCCAGATTTTAATTGTCTAAAAACAGTCATTATTTCAACATTAAATCACATAAAACAAATGTGCCAGATGCAAGTCAGCAGTTAGTTGTGCAACACCACAAGAACGTAGATGTTAGAAGAACCCCAGAAAGACCTTTCTTCACCCAGGGTCCTCAGAGAACCCAACAGCTGAGTAGACCATCCTGAAAAGGACCTCAAAGAGACCAGAGTAAAAGCTGCCTGTGTAGAAGATGGATGGATGGATGGATGGATGGATGGATGGATGGATGGATGGATGGCTGGCTGGCTGGATGGATTTTAATTTGAATTTTCAGTTGCCTCAAACCCTTTTTGCTTCCCACTTAATAATGAATTACTCATCTGTGTTAATACTTTACCTCTCATGAGACATCCATTTTAAAATCTGAGAAATCCTTTTTGTTCCAGCTTTTTGGATTCCGCCAACAAAGAACTGTACACCACAAAACTAATATATTTTTTTTAAATCCCAAAATACTGTAGCAGTTGGAAACACCTGATCTTAATTTCATGTGTCATAATGTGTTTTCTTAATTTAAACAATGCACTTTGAATTGCCGCTATGTTCGCTGCCAATCCTCTCCATCTCAATCAGCATTCTCCATCTGGCGACTCCACCTTCAGTCTCTCAGTGGGTTCAAAACTGCTGAGTGTGGCTTCAGCTCATCATGTCATTAGCAAGCTGTCGGATTGGGGTCAGCCTGAGGGGATCTGTCCTGCCCAGACATCCGATAGACATAAGCTGTCCAGGACACACAAACACATAGCGCGACCTCATCTACAAGATGCAACTTGGGCACTGTTGATAACATGCAGCCACGATCAGTCAGTCTGAAACAGACTTGGTACTGATTTAAAGCAATAACTACTTGAGTGTTTGGCTTGAGTTTGGGTTTACTGATGACTCAACGAGAGACTCAAGAAGCTGAAAAGTGCCTAAACCTACTGCTTCACCTTCTGTCCATCAGTCTGGTGTTTTCATACATAAATACAGCTTCTGTTGGAAGCCTCTGTTGGGATTTAAGAAGCGAGGTACTAGAAGGAGACAGTGAGAGGTAGGCCGGGCCTGACGACGCCGAAGCCGGACACAGTGCAGCCGGAGAGGGAGATGGAATCACAAGAGCTAGCTGAAGACGAGGACGCGTTGCTGCACTTCAGCCATTACAGCGAGGTCCGGGCAGCCCTCCCCTGGAGCCAGCGCACCTTCAAGGAGAAGGTCACCCATCATGTAGACCGCATATTCCTCTTCTTCCTCACACTCTTCCTCCTGGTAATAATTGGAGAAGCAGTCTACAAGATGTTGTATGTGATGAACTGGCAGAAGACGTACAAGTTCATCTTGGACTTGCTCTCCTTCCTCGTCACTCAAGAGGAGGATGAGGAGTTGATAGAGCTGTGAACTGGGGTTCGACATCATGCAAATCATGCACACCTTTTCTCTTACATGACCTGAAGTTTTGCAATGGTGACATGATTAAGAATTTCCAAAAGCATGTGAAATATGTAATGGCTTATTGTATAATTCAAACGGAATGTCAATTTGCATTAATTGTTTAAGGTGTTTAAATTCAAATTAATTTTAAAATAATCTTTTTAAAATAACAAACGAGGCTGGAGATATGAAACAACAAAAATGGATCACATCGATTTTGACAGAACCAGGTGGCAACAGTGTCAACAATTACTTCATACAACATTTTGTCTTCTAACGTCACAGCGTGCAAACCATTTAAATATTTCGGTCGGTAATTGGACATTTTATTCATACTGAGATCATGAGCAGTAGAATTGTACTTAATTTAGCATGACCTTTCTTACATTTAATCTACTCTGAGTGATCCGCGTATCTTTGGTGTAAGAACGTGTGATTAAGCAATGAAGACCAAAGGACTATACATCAGCTTGGTGCCACACTTTGTAAGGGGCCATTTTAACAATCTTCAAATACTTCACTGATGTTTCCTCATGAAGGACATTTTTAAATGCCAAGCCACTTTCCCTTGAAAATACATCCAAGTAACACCATGTAAATTCCATTCTTTGGTGTCATCGTGAGTGAAATACTGGCCCTGAACAGTGAAATTTCAGGGTATGTATCTCCCAAAGAACATTTAACATCAATGTACATTACCCCTAAAATATGCCTACACAAAATGATGTCAAACATAAGCTCCCCAATGGTGAAGTTAGTCAGGAAAACACCAAAGTTCCACGTGAAAATCTGTGGTTTGATTCAATCAAAAGAGCGATATATTGTTTATTAATATAAAAATAAATATTCTTCGCATACTACTTCTAAACATCTAGGAAAAAATATACATTCCGCAAGATTGTCTAGCTGTCGCTAAAGGGAGTGTCATGCTACCCTCAGAGAGAATAGGGGAAGATATAGTGGCACAAGAGTTTACAAGTATTTAAGGTGTCGAATGGATATTTTTGTTCTTTTTTCCTTTCTATTGTTTATATTGTTTATTGAATTATAAGGTTTGGATGGCAGTTCTGTTCCCAATAAATAATAAAGAAATAAAGGCGTTGAGGCCCATGTTATGCTTTAGCTGGTTGCGACGTACTCCCGTAAAGCATAGTTACATTTTCCGTGGTGTTTTCTTTTGAAACCGGGATAACTGTGGTGTCTTTAGGCAGGTGTGTAAAGATTGTGGTCATAGCCATTTATGAATATGACCGCGTCCACTGGCGAGTGCGGATTCCGGTTACCTGCTACAGGTACACAAGGGTAGGGGCGGGGTTTTACCACAAGAGGGCGCCATTTCCTCACGCATTTCTGTCGCCTTAGCTTTCTATCGCAGCTGGACGCAGTAAATAAGATACAATATTGCTACCGTCCTCGTTATTATGGGATGTGTAATGCTATACATGAAAGTATAGTGTCACTATGCGTGCTACTTGACGCTTAAATCTATTATATTTTGGATATGAATTCTGTTTTGCTATTCTTACTTCGACTATTAGCAAATTTTATGTCTACTGCTGGGTAAAGCAAGGACGCACGATCCCACATTCGCGAACGGATTAAACGACACGTGATCAAACATAACACACGTGACTAGCTCCGCTGCATCTCCTCCCAACGGGCGCGTCTCCGGAAATGACGTCAGAGCGCTTCCGGGCGCCGGGCGCGGGTCTTGTTGAACTGTCTGCCGAGGCGACAGAGAGAGAGAGCGCGAGAGCTCTCCGGTCTCCTGTATGGTGTATAATGTCGTTAGTCACCGAACCGGATTTATCCCCGAATCTTGCGTGTCTCAAAGTAAGCGGCTAGCTGTCGTGTTGCTGTGCTAATGATGGTAGTGTGGACTTCGTGTAAAGCTTTATTTCAGCCCCCAGCAGGCACCGCGGCCTTGTCGGCTGGCCACATTAACGCTGGGGTTGTAATCCTGGACTGCTGTCTGTCTTTGCAGCCCCTGGATGCCTTACTTCGCTGCCCCATCTGTTTTGACTATCTCACTATCGCTATGATGACGAAGTGCTCTCATAACTGTAAGTTATCTCGTCTTAGTAAACTACTTTCACTTTCTGTTTCCACCACCCCTGCCTGGCTAGGCGCACTCTGCGTGTTTAGCTCAATGATTTCTAGGCTTTTTCTGCAGCTTCCTGTGTTAACTGAGAATGAACTGCGTGATTAAACCTTCGCCGTCTTTAAACGTGCTGTGAAGGTGCCTTGTGTGATGTGCTTCTCTCTTTTTGTCTCTCGCTCTGTTTCAGTCTGTTCCTTGTGCATAAGGAAGTTTCTCTCGTATAAGCTGCGCTGTGCCGTGTGTAATACCGTAAGTATACTAATCTCCACCATCCTCATTTAAAAAAATGCATTCGTGAATACTTTCCAGCCACGTCAAGTGGGTCTGCTGCTGAATTTAGTGCTGCGTTTTGCAATTGTTTATCACGTTTTAATAAAATAGAATGTGGAAAATATTCAGCCGTAGTTAACTTATTTATGCCCTTGGTATTTAAAAAGTAAACGGATTCTACTATATTTGAACATAAGTAGTTAATTGCCCATTTCAGTTAATATAAAAGTGCTTTTATGTAGTGTTGGCCAGCATTGATTGGTCGTTTGGGATATTCCCATCCACCACAGGTTCTGAAGCCTCATTTAACACCTGCGTTGATTGGCTAGTTCAGGATATTGCCCCACCCACCACATGTTTTGAAACCTCATTTGCCCCGTCACTACTTCTAACTGTTTTAAGGGTGTGCTGTGATGGAATGGGTCAGTGTCTCAGTGAATTGTGTTCATTTAATATTATTGTTGAAGCTCCTTTGCCTTACACTTTGCATTGTGTTTCTGTCGTGTGCTCTGTGTCCCTTTGCTGGTGTAGGCTACCAAATTTCCCCCTAGGATCCATCCATCCATCCATCCATTCAAAATGTATTTTGCAGGGAAGTCTAACTTTGTGGCCTGGTTGTTGTTTTAGGCCATGACAGAGTCAGATCTGAGAAACAATCGGCTTTTGGATGATCTGGTCAGAAGTTTCCGGGCTGCAAGGTAGTGTGAAATGGGTCTTCTCTCACTGTTGGGTTCCCTTTAAAACTAGCTTTAATGGTTGATGTTCTCTGATTTGTAGAGAAAATTACATGAAAGCTCAAATAATGGGCTGAGATTATGTATGCTTGTCTACTCAATCCTTCACTAGATGGCAACAAGAGGTTTGAAATGAAAGGCTCCTCTATTTGATTGTTAAAGCATCTAAAATTCTATGACCCCCTAGGCACAGCATATAACGTGGTGATTGTGTTCAGAAAAGATTTTCCCTTGCAGCAGTACCATTTTTTATGGAATGCTGGAAAAGTTTTTCTTCTGAAAGACAGCAGATTAATATTGAGTACATTTTTTTTTTTTAAGTATGTTTGGCATTTTGTAATATTGCTGTCACTTCTTCTCTGGAATTCTGTAGTCAAAGCTGTCAGCTTTGAGTTGACGTAGTGTTTTTGTCTTTCATTATAAACAATGCTTTTGTTGTTTTCAGGTGTGAGAAACTTTCAGATTTCAAGTGTTTAGAGTACCTTATGAACTGGGGGATTTTTCAACTAAACCTCGCATTAATGAGTTGAAACTGGCTGTATTGTAAAATTATGTTGGCTGGATTTTTCAAATTTGAGATTTCTTGTTTGTTTTTCTCTGCTGTTAAGGCATGAATTAGCACAAACAACATTTGAATCCCCACCTATTTCACCGAAGACCCCTGGCTCTTCTGTAAGAAGTAAAGCAACGAAGCTGGGGGCAACGAAAATGGATGGGACCATTTTAAGCCACTTTTTCCAAAAAAGACGATCTCCTGCTGCCTCAGAACAGCCAAAAACACCCAAAGTGCAAAAAGACAGTAGGAAGTGCGAGCGGAATAGAGAAGAGTCGACTGTCAGAGTGAAGGAGGAGCCGGTGGAGGTGCCTGTTGGCAGACCTGTGGCAAGCCCAACCTTACCTTCAAGTTCAGCGTCATGTGACGTTAAGCCTGCAGTCAAAGGTAAAGTTTCATTCAGAACCCGGTATTTGGCAAAAATAGCGTAGGGCCGCTTACTGTAGCACGAGAGTAAAACCTATTTGAAATAAATTGGTTAATTTTTGCCAGGTTTAACATTTTCAGGTTGTTTTATGTTTGGCGAAAACTATAACTTTGGTTTTTCTGGTTTGTAAAGCTTTTTGGATTAATCTCGCCTTCTGAGTTTCATATGGGCTAATCAGAAACATTTAAAGCTGATCCTGTACTGAATTTGTAGTCAGGAGGAAAATGGACTGAACAGAACATGGTGGAACCTGATGAGTAAAAAATAAATTGTGTGTTGTTAGTGGAGTGTCCAGTGTGTGGCGTGGGTGTCCCTGAGCAGTATATTAACAAACACCTGGACAGCTGTCTGACCAGAGATGAGAAGAAGGAGAGCTTGAGAAGGTACATCTAAGTCGGCCTTTTAATTTTAACGTACCTGCACTGTCTGTCATCCTCCTGAGGGTTAATGTGTGCTCCCCTGTGTATCTTGGTTGTCTTTACGTGTGTGTTGCTTTATTTCCTGGTATATAGAATGCAGTTGCAAAGTATTGTACGTTTTAGTTCCTGTCCCATTTAGAATCTCATGGAAGATCCTTCAGTACCAGAGTTCTGCCTCTTTCTGTGACTGCGTACATGCCTTAATAGAACATCAGATGGATTCTTGTGGTGGTCTTTCAAATTGAAATGTACCTGCAAATAAAAATACATTTTGTTTGTTGATGACACAGCTATGGCAAATACAGTAATTGCTGTGAAGTTGTGTTACTGATTCTTAAGTGCCTTCTGAGTAGTCTTCTGTAGAAGATACTGCTGTGTAGTGCGCTGTGTGGCTCATGGACTGTACTGAGATGCAGGCCTTTACGAAATGCGAGTCGTACAGTTTAAGAATGCTAGTAATTTATCAATATAAATCCGATAACATAACTTTACCAACTTTCTCATTTAGAGATCCATAAAGTATGTTTACCTTGCTTTTAATACAATGTCCAAATAAATTCTCCAAGTAAAAATGGATTTCCACATCAAATATTCTACATTTCAACAAAAATGTAGACTTCATTCTGAGCGTAGAGCTGAATAACGCTGCAGTATACCTAGACATTTATGTAGGCAGAATTCCGTCTCTCACACTAACATGGTCCTGCATTTCTCTTATCCGTGAACATCTCATCTGACCTGATCTATTTTTCAGTGCCATCCACAGAAGGAAGCCAATGTCAAAGCTGGTGTACAACCTACTGTCCAATCAGGAACTGAGAAAAAGACTGCGAGATGTCCACCTCTCGACTCAGGGTTCTCGTGAGCAGCTGACCCGGAGGCACCAAGAGTTTGTACACATGTATAATGCCCAGTGTGATTCCCTGAGCCCACAGTCAGGTACCTGCTCCATTAGACCCCACACCAGGAGTTTGTAAGATCTTTGCTGTATGTTAAGCATTTCTGGTGTGGAGTTTTTCGGAACAAACAAATGTGAGGCATCTCCATTTTGGCAGTGCTCTCCATTATTCGCCTTTTCTTACATTTTTAGCTAAGAAGTGTTTCTACTGGAAAACAGATTCCAAAAATTTGTTAACGATTTTCCCGGTTTGAATTCATGGTTATACTTTGTCATTATTAATGTAGTGTTTTTAAGCTCAGTGACGTAAAGTTCAGGTGTTTAAGCAACAAAAATGTATGTTTCTCAATCTTATGTGAAATATTTTGGTATCCATCAACAGCGGAAGACATAGCAAAGGAGATTGAGAAGAATGAGAAGATTAGGAATCAGTTGGAGATGAAGACCAAAACTGTATGTTCTTACGCACAAGAGTACTGGCACAGCTGACTTAGGTGTAGTTTGTTGTCGTCGTAATAAAATTACTTCATTGGCAAAAGCGATAATGTATTTATACTATAACTTGCTGCCTATATGCATACTTCAGACTTGACTCATTTTTTCCCGCCAGGCAATGGTTTTTTCAACAAATCAAACCGAAGAAGAAATCGAGGAAATACATTCAAATTACCGTAAGTTAAAAGTCCATAATACAGTGCTGAATGCATTCCTCCTTTAGAAAAGAAATGTCTGATCTCATCTTGAATTTGTTTTTTAGTGGCTCAAACTTGATTTAACCCTTTTTTTTTTTTTTTTTTTGTCTAACAGGTAAACAACACAGTGCTGAATTTTCCCGCCTCATTTCCCAGGTCAAAGGTCGCTGGAAATTATCCAAGAAAGTGAAGATGGAGGAGGTTAAGGAAAGAGGAGAGGAACTTGCAGGTATTGATTTGCTTGTCTCCCCCGGCTGTCGGTTTGCTTGTCTCCCCCGGCTGTCGGTTTGCTTGTCTCCCCCGGCTGTCGGTTTGCTTGTCTCTCTCTATAGGGTGGCAGAGGCATGAATCTTGGGTCAGGAAAAATGATCTGTAAAGCAAATATTTATTTCTGATCTGACAAGACAGTCTGCATTTTGACAACAGCCTGTTGTAGTGCGGCTTGGTCAGACTTCCATATTTGTGGAAATATGATTTGGGAATAATCTCCGCCTATCATTCTGCAGTAGTTTTTGGAATATTTAAGTGACTGATGCATACCTGATTTATATGTGGTATGTGAAGACACGTCTTGTTTATCCACAGCTTTACATAAAGAGCCCCTCACTGACTCTGCATCGTGCTTGTCGGCAACTACGTCGGAAACGCCTGTCACCACAGAAGCTTCTGTGATGTCAGAGGTCACTCCAAGGTCGCCCAGCCCTGCTTTCAGCAGCGTCTCCATTAGCAGGTATGTGCCTGTTTGTGTTTACCTCCATCAGCCCATAGGCTCTATTGCCTTCAGTCTGGCCTACTGCTTACACGCCTAATGTGAAGATTGCTTACGTTCTGTGTTAACTTGGCATATGTTCCCAAAAGCTGCTTTTATATAGCGCCTTACGGTCACCTGGCCTACAGTAAATGGTGCGTTTCTTAGGCTGGTATGCTTTTATGTAGGATAAAAGAACCTTCTGTTAATCTAGATGCAGATACGGATGTTTATATCCGAGAACGACAAGCTGTCTTTCTCATCTCTAGCAGTGGTTTTATGACATCATTAATAAGATTTGTTTCCGCCCGCAGCTCAATTTCAGATGTTTTCAGTCCAGGGATAAACAGAACCCATGAGTAAGTGCCTTTAAAAAAAAAAAACAGCATGACATTCTTTCAATGTGCAAATAAGCACAGCTGGTAGTGATATGTGTATTGTAATGTCAAGACATCGGGATTGCGAGGTTGGGATAAAACTCTCCATTTTTAAAATGGTGACATTGTCGCCTGCTTGCAGGCATTACCTAGGAAAACTAACAGCAGATGAGAGCAGAATGTCGATATTTTCAGGGAATGTTTGCTTCTATTTATCTTTCTCTACAGTGTGGAGTGGCGTAAAGCTAAGTAGTAAAGTTTAAGAGTAACAAAGGAAACATGGTTAATATCAATCACAGCATGGGAGCCCCAAGTATACAAAGTAGTGTGGGACATTTTACTTTTTTTTTTTTTAACGTGTTCTTCGGGGCTGGTGCTACTTGTCCTGTGGGTGGAAATGGGACATTGAGGTTACATCAAAGGATTGTTCTCTGTGTCTCACTCTGCCCCCCTCCCTTGCCTTCGTAACTGGTGGTTGTTGGTGGCTCTTCCAGGATGATAGAGAATGGCACTCCCAGCAGGAAACGGCGGCCATTGGGCTCAAGGGAGGAAGACTCCGCTTCACTCTCCGTTCTGGAGAAAAGGTCACGTTGGCACTGAGAAGCCTGGGGCACAGAATCCAGAGGGCAGCTCCTTTCTTCCCATTTCACTTGGAGGCGAGCTGCTTAAAATCATCTGTTATCATCTATTAAAGGATCTGAAAATCTGTTTAATCCGTTTCAGCTAGTTTGTAAAGGAACTGTGTAAATTTATGCAAAATGTTCATTTTTTTTTTTTGCATGTGTATCTTATAAAAGATTTTTTGTTTCAAGTATGTATCCATTGTTTGCTGTGCCCACCCCCAAGATAACTTGCTTTTAAAGTTGTTTTTGGAACATTTAGAGATTAATATGTTAGCCCTCTTTTTAATGCCTATTAAATATAGCAGAATGTAGCACCTGCACGTGAAAACCAGCCTTGGAAAGTCTGCAGTTGGAACATCTCTCTTCCCTAACTTTCACAGCTGTCTTAAACCCTGAACCCAATCCAGAATTAAGGTTCGGGGGGCATCTTACTAAATTACTTTGGGCAAAACTGGCATCTTTGTATAAAAATGCCTCATCGTCATTTACCTTTGTTAAAAAGGGCTTTGAAAAGTTTTGGAACAGCAAGCAATATTCTTTCTCAAAAGTTTTTTTTTTTTTTTTTTTTTTTAAGTTGCCGTTTTGAACGGGTCCTGCTCTTATGCGTGATATTTTCTTTCCAGCCAACCGGCCCCCCATCTGTGTATCGTGTATGTTATAGCTATCCCACAGGCTCAGAGATTTACCCTTGTTTAAGGCTTAAACAATATCTCTGAATATGCAAAGCTTCTCTCTTCACTACACATTTCTTGCCAAGTTTAACAAAGGGGAAGGTTGCTTGTATTGTGTTGATTCTCTAAGCCCATGAGAAGTACTCCTAAAGGGTGAAGCCTCTCTCCAAATTAAAAAAATCATGTCAGCACTTGAGATGTTTAATAGCTGGGCACGATCAGGAATGTCATGGATGTTGCGCTTTGCTCTCTGAGGTTTGAGTCTGTCTCTGTGGCTGAATGAGCCTCATTTACTGTTTTTGTCAGTGGAATCTGGCAGCCTCTGGTTTTACCAAGGTGAGTGAGCATGCCTGTCAGCCTGTCCTCTAGTCTAGTGACATCACCAGCTAAAAAAGATGGGGGGGTGCTATGATTCCACCAAGCTTTTTGATGTGGCTTGTTGTTGTCAGATGACTTATTCATGTGACATCTGTGTTCTCCATTCTTGTCCTCTCCTCAGGTGCAGAATCAGCACAATGAGCTCTGCATTTGTGATAAATTGAGTTCTTATTTACAATTTTTTCTTTAACACTTGCTGTAGTGTACCGTTTGTAGACCGGCCACCATGTGCCTTGCTGCTATTGTCAAGTAGTATTTACATTGTACATGGTAAAGCAAGACGTGAAGCTGAAGGGTTAACCTGTACCTCTACAGACCCCTTGTTTACCTCGTGATATTTTCACTACAGTTTTTTTTTTTTTCTGTGTGTAGTCAGATCTCTAATTGTAGTGGACGACTGATGCCTACACAATGGCTTTGATCTGTTCACCAGGTTGAAAATACTTTCGTTATGGGTCTTGTTGACACGTTTCAATGTGTAGTACTTTTTTTAAAAAAATAAGCAATTGAGCGTTAAAGCCTGTGGTCTGTTACTTTTTAGGGTTACTATAAATAAATTCAAGTTTCCAGAGAACTTTTGTGGCCGTATTTTACTAGTCTTATACTGTATAGAGGGTTCATCTTGCCCTACAGGTGACGTTCTTATCGTTACTCCCAAACTACACTTACTGTGCTCGTGTGGTATAGACCAGCAACAAACATCACATGGGCATTTGTGAGTGATATCTGTAAGGAACTCGACTACTTTTTGTTTGTCCAAAGGCATGTACACTCCAATAGATCGTGATTGTGTATATATTTAACATGAATGAATTACACTGCAACCCTGTACTGGAGAAGCAGCTTAAAAGTCATCTGAAATACATTAAGCATCGTCCTGTGCAAAGATCTGTAAGGTTTTAAAATGCAAATTCTGCTCTGAAAAGACAGCTTACAGTATAGAGCACTCCAAAGAACTTTATTATACAGTAATCAAATATGTTTAATGACTGTAATGTTGCAAGCATCCCCCCCCCCGCGGCCCCCCCGTCACCTTCTTTCTGTTTTGTTTGTAGTTTTTTCTTTTATTTTTTTTTTTTTTTTT